>VZRU01019371.1:12327-59711 GCA_013398155.1 Pedionomus torquatus
GAGCCCTCGTTCCAGGTCCTGCGGCAGGGTCCGGGAGGTGTTGCCCGATCCGTCGGCTCGTCCCGTGACCTGGCCGCCGCTAAGGGCTCCACGTCTGTGTTCTGCCCGCAGGCAGATCTTCAGCTGCCGCTGAGGATGGACATCAGGCCCAACCACACCATCTACATCAATAACATCAACGACAAGATTAAGAAAGAAGGTACCGGTATCTGTGTTTTGGCGGTTGTTGCATCGGGTTGGTGTTTTGGTGGTGCTGGGGCTCCTAGGCGTTGTACGGGTGGCGGTTCTGCAGTTGACTCCTGACAGCCGGCAGCTTATCATAAACCACAGAACAGCCTAGGTTAGAAGGGAACTAGACCAGGTTGCTCAAAGCACTATCCAGCTTGGCCTTTAACAGCTCCAGGGATGGGGCAGCCACAGCTTCTCTAGGCAACATGTTCCAGTGTCTCACCATCCTCACAGAAAAGAATTTTTTCCAGGTATCTAATCTAAGTCTCTCTTCTTTCAGTATAAAAATCCTTGCGCAAACAACACTCCTTAAAGAGTCCCTTCCTGTCTCTCCTGTAGGCCCCTTTTAGGTACTGGAAGGGGCTATAAGGCCTTCTTGGAGCAACCAGGCTGAGCAACCCCGGTTCTCTCAGCTTGTCCTCATAGCAGATGTGTACTAGCCCTCTGACCATCTTTGTGGCTTCTTCTGGACCTGTTCCAACAGGTCCATGTCCTTTGTGTGCTGAGGGCTTCAGAGCTGGATGAAGCACTCTAGATAGAAACTGCTTCATCCTAAGGAATTTTAGCTCCTTGCAGTAGGACGCACAAAATAAATAAATAAATCTCTTGTCCTTATCTGGCTGTTTATTCAATGTTTGTGTAGAACTATCCACTTAATGCTCATGTTTATCTTGCTTGCAATTTAAAGTAATCAAGGTAACGTATTTGTCACTGTTTGTGAACTGAGTGGCTGGATCAGACTAGCATTACATAAGTGTTTCTTCATAGTGCTTCAGGGAGTGATGAAAGTGGAAACAGCTTTGAGAAATGATTTCTTAACTTGTTAAGATGGTTCTACTGAATAAACTTGAGTCTTTGTAGCATGTTGTGTCCTATAAGTCTCTGTTATGGAATTACGTGGTGGCAATTTTTAAGTGCAAGTTTTCAGATTACCTGTAAAGCTTACAAATGTCACTTTAATTATTTTTTTTAATACAGTTTTTTAAGTTATTTTCAAGGAACATGTTTTGATGAGAGAACTTTAAAAAAAAATAATAGGGCAGTGGTTGGTCAGGCACAGCTGAGAAGGTGCCACTGGGTTGGTGTTACTGAGTCTCAACAGCAATAAACAAGAGGCAGTGCTATCACATGGCTGAAAAATTTCAAATGTAAAATTTGTGAGTTAGAACAATTACACAATACAGAGAGTTTATTTAGGTTGGCTGGATAAGATTAAAGTTTAATTTAGCATGTAGTCAGGCAATTTTAAGTCATGAAAATAAATTCATTACAGCTGCAAGATACAGTGTGATCGTACAAAAAGATATTCAGGTCCAGAATATGAAAAAATAGTTCATGTGCGTGAGAGAATTGATTAAACTGTTACAAACAAAATTTCCAAATTTAATTAGTCTTTAAGTAGTTACTATTTTTGACGTTCTTGTTTTAAATCAAACCTTTTCACTGTTGCATGTTACAGTATGGATTTTATGATCAGTCTTTGGCTTTCATGCATCATACTTGAATGTGTGACTTTATACGTTTCTTCATATGCAAATATACACATACATGCCCTTGTGTAGTTGTTAGTCGTAGAATAGATGGCTGTACAACCTTTTTTAGCAGCTGAATATTTGAGGTGTAAAACCAAGTGTTACTCATCAGCTTGCAAAAACTGGGCAGATAAACTTGTACTTGAGTAACAGTTCTGACTACAGTAATGTAATGCATCACTGTGAGCTAAAGCAGGCAAAATCCATTGCTCCTGAGGGACAGCACACTGTAGAAGCAGACATTTGCATGTAACCAGTTATAATCTATTTTGTTGTACTGTCCACAGAACTGAAAAGGTCCCTGTATGCGTTATTCTCACAGTTTGGTCATGTGGTCGATATTGTGGCGTTAAAGACTATGAAAATGAGAGGACAGGCTTTTGTTATATTTAAAGAACTTGGATCATCTACCAATGCTTTGAGACAACTACAAGGCTTTCCATTTTATGGGAAACCAATGGTAAGTGGGTTTTTTTTGGTTTTATAAAAAAAAAAAGCCATGATACGATGTGCTGATTTGGTACTCACACCCTGTGAATTCACACCATGTGAATTATCACATGTACTTGTAATTTATTCAGTCCATAATGTCTTGATGAATATATGTATCTATGCTGCTAAAGGGATGGCAAGGAGACTGTAGCTGAAACACATGGAGAGGCTGAACTTAGCATTTCGGTTTCCTAAGGGATAGCTTTATGTTTGTTTGTGCTGGATTAAAGTTTTTAAGGTCTGAAATACTGTCACTATACTCATGTCTTTTCTTGAACCAATGAAATTCATTCTGTAAGGTTAATGAAATTAGGTGCTTAATTTATCTAGAGTAACCTTAATTACCATTCGTAATAAATAGCTAGAATATAATACTTCCTTTTTGAGGTAACAGTGAGTAGGGTGAAGATCTCTGCAGTTTTACTTTTCAGAGATCAGTAGATGTGACAAGTGATTGATTTATTTAAGTAGATGTCTAGTTCTGCTTCTGTATGCATCAGATCGGCAAAGCAAGTTATGGAATTTCAGTATAACTTCAGTGAAGCAAGTGCAGTGATGGTTGGTCAAACGTAATGTGCAGAATAGCACAACAATGAACATGTTGCCTGTTTGTATAATTAGGCATCTATTCTGCAGCTATTTGTGGGGTGTAACGTTACATGCAAATGGTCCACGACTTCAGTGATGGATGGGTACATTAATACTGGCTTTTCAGCATTAAGGAGAACATAGGCAGTTACTGTGTTGCTGGGCCACAGGCTTTTTTCATTAACACTTTCAGATTCTCTAAGAAATTCTTAGCAAGGAATTGTGCAAGCTTAGTTTAGTCATATACCCTCAGAGTTGTGTGCTCAGTAAAACTCAAAAGGAAATAAAAAGATTAAGGCTTCATAAGCTTTCAGGTGTGCTTCCCTCTTTGAATATTGCCTGCAGCATATCCTATCTAAGCAGTAAATAAAAACATTTAAAAAAATTCATCTTTAGTAGCTGTGTAATTTTTTATTGAGGTAGTCTCTTACAGTAAAAGCAACAGGATTGTGTGTATATATAATTTTGCCTACCTGTATTCTCATAGCTGAACCTGCTTACCTGCTCTGGTTAGTGCACTGTCAGCCAGCACTGCTGCGCTGCTGGCAGAATTTAGGCAACCCAGTTTGGATTAAGGCAGTTATTTACCTTTTATTTAAAAAGTCTGCGTTTTGCTAAATTCAATTTTCTGTGGAGATCTGAGAAATTACTGTAAAATTTTAACTTCCCTTAAAATGGCATGTAAGTAATCCTCTCAGTTTTTTTTTTAATAGAAGCTAGCACCAGTTTTGTCCAATGTCTTTTTATCACTTGATATATGTTACCTTGACAGACATTAAAAAGATGCTGTTAGATGAATAAGGTTCCTATTCCAGTGAGTTAAAATTAAAAAGTCTCTAAGATGGTAATTAATAGAGTTCCCTAGCTGTATTCAGAATTAATTATGAGGATTAGATACTCTGTAAGCATATCTAGAGATTATTATAATACTTTTAATCTGAAGTTCCTGCAAAAAAAAAAGTGTAAATGAAGTTTAGTAGAACACAGTTAATGAAAGTGGTGCTGTTGTGGTTTAACCCCAGCTGGCAACTAGAACCATGCAGCTGCTCACTCATTCTCCCCCCTCTTTCCCCTCTCACAAAGGGTGGGGGAAAAACTCATGAGTTAAGCTAAAGACAGTTTAATAGAAACAATAACAGAATAGGAAAAATAGTAATAATAATTACATGGGTTACTCTCACCATCTGGTGAGTTGGCACTGTCTAGAGCAGTGATTGCAGATTCCAACCCCCGTTTATATACTTGGCATGATGTCTGTGGCATGGAATATTTCATTTGCCATTCTGTCCTTCTGTCTATGCTTTTGTGGGAAGCTGAAAAAAGTCCTTGAATAGTGTAAACATTACATAGCAACAACTAAAACCAATAGGTATTATTGACATTCCTTTCACTGCATTCATTAGAATCATAGTAATCCTTCCCAGCTGAAGGTGCAAGATGTCTAGTACTATTAACTGCAAAGTGTAATGTGGTAATTTTTTTTCCCTGTTAAAAAGCGTATTCAGTATGCAAAAACAGACTCTGATATCATCTCTAAAATGCGTGGTACTTTTGCTGACAAGGAAAAAAGGAAGGAAAAGAAGAAGGCCAAATCTCTGGAGCAGTCAGCAAATGCAGCAAATAAAAAGGTTATTCAGGTAAGCTGCTTCTCTGTTTAAAAAGAAAATCCGAACAAGCAAACAAACACAACAGCTATTTTAATTAAAAGACTACTGACTTTTGGTACTTTTCAAATCCCTTAGTGTGGTCTGCTGGCATCTAGTGCTCTTGAGCCCTAGAAACTGAAGGAGAGGGGCCTGATAACATAGTCCTTGCTGTTCTTTTTAATTTTGGGGGCAAAGGTACAGTAAACAAAAGCAGGAACCAACCTCTTTTTAAAAAAGACAAAAAGTTGTGTGTGTACTTGTATTTAATGCCAGATTCAAGTGTTCAACTAGCTTTTTCCCGTTGGAGTTTTAATGCTTTACTTGCTTTGTAAGCACTGAAGAATGATAAATGGGAACAAGATAATTCACTTAGGGGTAGATGAAAAGGAGTTGCCTTGGGATGTTTCTCCTAAGGGTGGCCTGCCCTAAACTAGCAACGATTAATAATTTATGTGGTGAAGCATAGAGCTTGAATATTGTGTTTTTTAACTACACTTCCTGCTAAGGCACAAATTGGTATCAAGAAGAAATAAGAGCGTTCATAGAAAGCAGTGTTCTCTAAGTAGACTATTCAGATTTCTCAGGATTTATTCAATAAATATATACATTATATACAAATTTCTTAGGCAGATAAAATTGATACCAGCTGTAATAGTAGTAGCTTTAGATATCTTTGCTAATCTGGAGTCCTTAGTGGTAACAGCTGTTTTTCTCCTATTAGGTGTGTCCTGTCTAGGTCTAATTTTCAAAACTACTTCCTTCTCTAATTTTTATAATGTGGAGAAATAGTGATTTCTCCCCCCTCCTTTCTTTCATTGCCTGGTTTTGAAGTTCAACAAAATTTATGTGCTTTACATTTCCCTTCAGGAGATCTCATAAGCAACAAATTTCCTTGGACTGTATCTTAAAAAAAACCTTTTTGAGTTGTAGAGAAACGTGGTGATGTGTGCTTGTGTATTTCTAATAGAACATCTTTGTAAAAGTATTTTGTACTTACTAGGGAGCAACACAAAATTCAGCCGGTGCTCCAGGGACTGCAGTGCAAAATCAACAGGTAATGCTTTATTGTGTATGTTTGTGCACAACTAAAAGCACTAAAGTTTCAAAATCATTCTCTATTAATAATAGCTTGTTACACATGGAAACTTGGGGATATATTTTACAGCTTCTTTTTTGTTTTGCGATATATTTGTCTTTAACAGCTAAATCACAGTAAATAAAATAATTTGTGCTTTTACTGTACGTACTTGATACAAAATGAAAACTTATAGTTTCTCAGCATTATAAAGAAAATTGCACTATTAACAAATCTCACTTGTTTCTTAAATTTGGACTGTGCTTATTGTCAGTTGAAGGATTCTTAGATAATAAAAAAATACATTTAACTAACTTTAACTAACTAAATAACTTTAACTAACTTTGTAGTAATAGAAAAGGAGAAAAACAACTATGCAGGGTGCCAGAATATCTGCCTAAAAACTTCCTTTCAGGAGTCAGGGGGTTCTCAGCTCACTGTTAACTGTCTTCTCATATGCTGTCTTATTTTTCCAAACGACTGTCTGGGGATGTAGCACCAACTCTCTGTGCTTCATGTCTTTTAGAAGTGGAGGTACTAAAGAGTCAGGCTCTGCAGGAGGGCAAATACTAGAGAAGAATATCTTTGCCTGTTCTGCATTTCTTCATTAATCACTGAGAATTGCATACATAATCCAGGGGGAAATTTCTTGTTTCCATTCTGGATTTTTTTCAGGCATCGTTTAGAACAAGGCATAACATGTGTATATCAGTTTGCATTGAAGCACAATTCTGAGTTTTTGTGTATTTGTTTGAACTTTGGAAGTTTATTTTCTATTGGCACTGCCTGGAATATTTCCACCAGCTGAAGGAAATTATTCTCCTGAGGCATTAAGTTGAAACCACTATTGGAACATTTGAAGTTGTGATGTCCAGTTCCTCTTCATTTTAGTAATTTCCTTGATGAGTTAGGAAGGTTCTAGCTTTTCAGTCCAGTGTCAATGAACTGACTACTCAGCCTTGTGGGTTGCTATGAATTCATATTAGCAGACAAATCTGTTAGGTAAAGACTCTAAAGTTAAAATCTAACGGGATTTCTAATTAATAAACTTGAGTAGAACACAGTAGTAAAACCATATATGTTTTGTAGGTTTTAGTTGCCTAAAGATGTTCAGTGCTACTGTACATGAACAGGGTGTTCATCTTGGCCTCCAAGTGCTGTTCCAGAAGGGTGCAAGTCTTTCATGGGTTCTTTCATTGCCACTCAGGTGTCTTGGACAGCCATTGTTCAGGTACCTGGATCCCTCCCCAGCAGTGCTCAGAGCACTGCAGTACCAGCTGTTGAGCTGTCAAGTTTAAATATGACATACAAGCCAGCATGTTAGTGTGTTTTTTGTGGAAGTAAGAGTTTCTCCAAATTAACATATAAATGTAAAAAAAACCAAGGGGCCATGTCTACATACTGCATGAAGGTATACCCAAGTCTAACTAGCAGTGTGAGCGAAACTAAGGATATGTGAGTCTTGGTACAAATAATTGTGCAGACAGATCTAGAGCAACCCATACTGTGTATAATCTTCTGATCTTTGATCTTCTGTTGTTGCAGGTGCCTGACAACCCACCAAACTACATCCTTTTCCTTAATAACCTGCCTGAGGAAACAAATGAGATGATGCTGTCCATGTTATTCAATCAGTAAGTCTTGAATAGAAAGGACTTCTCCTTTGAATTCTTGTGTTACCTGTATGCTTTTTCTCAGTTGGCAAGCTGACTTTTTAGAAATGAGCATTTCTTCTGAAGGTATTTCAGTTCTTTGTCTTACTGCCAAGATCACAGATGTTGGTTCTGATGACTTGGTACAGAAAGCAAATCCAGATATTTTTTTTATTTTATTTTTTTTTTTTGTAGCTGGTCTTGCCTGTATAAGTTTTCTACTATCAGTCTGCACTGGATTTAAGCTAGTGACTAATATTAAAGACTTTGCAACAGCAGGAGCAGTTTTAAAGCTAGCTTTAGTTGCTTCCATATGTGTGCAAGACTGATTAAATTGCTTCCACATAATGATTCTTAATTGAGGCATGGTTCAAAGGACTGGACACGTAAAACCCTTCAATTTAAATCTTTCATGTAGTAAATATACTCTTAGATGCTTATGGTAAGGTCTTGTGGCTAGTGAAGAGAGATGTATTGTCAAACTAGGAAATATTACCTGACTCTCTCACTTTATTTTAAAGGTTTCCTGGATTCAAAGAAGTCCGCTTAGTACCTGGGCGCCATGACATTGCATTTGTGGAGTTTGAAAATGAGAATCAAGCAGGAGCTGCTCGAGATGCTCTCCAAGGATTCAAGATCACTCCATCTCATGCCATGAAAATCACTTATGCGAAGAAATAACTGGATGAACCTGTAAAGGACTTCTGCAGATAATTGGTTTTTTTTTAATACAGTGATACTTTGATCGGCTCATTTTTGCTGTTCTCTGCAGAAGACTTAAGACTTGTGTAAAGTTGCCACAACACATAGACGTAGGATTTCCAAAGATCTACTGGATAGTACATTGTTGTGTTGAAATACTAATTTTTATTAAATAAATACAGTTTGTGCTTTTCTAAAGCCATGTTTTTCCTTGAATCTGTCTTACTGATCTGTTAGGCTTGTAGGGCTTATTCAGTATATTTAACTACTTTTTAGGTATCTTTCATGTCTCAAAAGTGAGTGCTGGATAAGTAGTTAGTTGTATTTTCAGAGCAAAAAGCATGAGCAGGAGTGCTAGATGGTAGCATATTCAGAATAAACACAATGCTCGATATCCAGTGTCGTTACCAAGGGAACAGCTGCTCTTCAGCAAGGATTATTTTGACACTTAAAAGAAAAAAAAAAAAAAAAAAACAACCAAAAAAACCTAAAACCCCAACAAATTATCATTAGCAAAGTTTTTTTCTAGGTATGGATAGATAATGATTACAGTTTGACAGCACTGTTGTTAACTTCGTTTTGTCTTTCTAATGTGTGGCTGGTATAAGCAGGTCCTCAGAAGAAACATCAAAGTTTCTGTTGTCTTCTGCTCTTTCCATCTCTATTACCACTGATTTTTAGTAAGTGGTTTAGGAAGACCTCTCTAGCTCTTCATGAAGACAGTGCAGATGAGGCTGATGATCTGTTTTGAGGCAGATTTTTTTTCAAAATACTTTTAGGTTTGGGTTTACTTTTGGTGGATTTTTTTTTTCATGTGTCATAAAACTTCACAGGTGTTGTGTTACATGAAATACATGGAATACAGTGAAGTAATCAGATGTAGTATTGTGAGTTGTAACTGTTCTAAATGGGTGCAAAATTCCCTTCAAAGGCTGCAGTGTTTTGTTCAGGTGATAGAAGACCTGTGGCACTGCATGTTCTTCAGTGTCTTACATCTGCATACCCTCCACTGGATTCAGGTATGTAAACAGAAGTGAAACCGTTGCTGTCCTGGCACAACCTCTGCATTCTGCTCTCCACTGTGCGCTGTGTCTCCCTGTGGAAGGGATCTTGCCTGTTGTAAAAGTATGCAGCACTTGAGCCTTTTCGACTTCAAATTTAAATTGCTGACCTGCAGAGCCTTTTTTACTGGGTTTCAACTCCCTGATGATTTGTGTACATTTGTGCCCATGTGTTAGGATCTTAGAAGGTCCTTTCTGTAGACAGTACCGGGGAATCTCTGCCATTGAGGGTTTTATCGTCCTGCGAAGATTACACTGCTCAGTGAGCATTTGTGAAAATGAAGAACTTAAGGATTTGGAAGGATATAATTTGCTTTGCTGGTTAACCAGGTTCTGACTTAACTTTTGTTCTCAAACTCTGCTTGAGGTAAGATTAAGGCTATGGGCTATTAATCGTAGTATGAGCCGTAGAATGGTTAGAGTTGGAAGAGACCTTAAAGATCATCGAGTTTCAGCCCCCTTGCCATGGGCAGGGACACCTCCCACCAGACCAGGTTGCTCAAAGCCTCATCCAGCCTGGCCTTAAACAACCCCAGGGATGGGACAGCCACAGCTTCTCTGGGCAACCTGTTCCAATGTCTCACCACCCTCACAGTAAAGAATTTCTTCCTAATATCTAATATAAATCTCCCCTCTTCCAATCTCATCCTATCACTACACTTCCTGACAAAGAGCCCCTCTCCTGCTCTCCTGTGGGCTCCCTTCAGGTACTGGAAGGCTGCTATAAGGTCTCCCTGGAGCCTTCTCCATACTGAACAGCCACAGCTCTCAAACCTGAGTTTGTGGAAGAGGTGCTCCAGCCCTCTGATCATCTTAACAGGCTTAAAATTTTTTAAATAATAACAGTTGCTGATTGAAATACTAATGTAGAATGGCTTTGGGAGGAGATAGGCGTCATGGACCTCTCACAAAATCCTGCCTACATCTCCTCCGGTGGGGTGGAATGTTGCTCTGACCCCTTCCCATTGGCCTAGCATGTTTGTCCAAGTGTCTGCCTCTTCCATAAAAGATGGGAATTGTTGGATCTGGCACATATTTGGCAAGTACTACAGCAAAGAAAAATGAAATCACATATTTATTTGGGTGTTCTACTTTCATGTCTTGGATTAATGTGTCCTCCTGTAACTGGAATTTTTATGGATAAGCTTGCCAGCAAGAAGCTGTATGCTGATGACAACTGTGTCTGTAAGCAATTTTGTTTTGAGAATAGATTCTCAAAACTCTTAAATATGCAAATTTTGGATGCTGTAGCATGAAGGAAAAGCTATTCTGCTTCTTTAACTCTATTTGCATGGGTTTGTCAACTTTAAAAGCAGAGTGGGAAGGTTTATGTGGAATGTCGTATGCAGTTTTACTGCAAAAAAAGGTTTTACAAAGGGACATTTTTCACTGAAATGCAAGACAAGTGCACAGAGGACTACAATTCCCACTATGATGAAATGGCACATTCTTAAACTATTACTTCATTTGCTGGAGAACAATAAAATGAGCAGGACAAATTCTTGACTTGCTAATTTCAGGGTAACCTACTTTTGTCTGTAGAAATAGTTTTACTTGTGCACCCACATTCATATATTTATATTTCTCTCTTTAGAAGTATATATCTATTTAAATTTGTCCATCTCGTCTGTTTTGTTTGTTTGTTTGTTTCTTCTAGACACTATTTCCCTTGCCAGAGCAGAAGAGGATTATAATGTTCCAGACTGCAGATTTATTAACATTAAAAAAGGGCAGCTGACTTATGTTTACTCAAAACTAATGAAAGAAAAAGACTCTGGAGAATTCTGGGCTGGAAGTGTAAGAGGAGATTCTTGTTTATATGAGCAAACCAGTAGACTAATGTGCATTTCTGTCAAGAAATGGATGGTAATGCTGGGTCATTGTGGGTTTTAAATCAGCAACTTAGTTTTCAAAGTGAATGTTTAAACTTATATAGGTTGAGGAGTTTTGAGGGTTTTAATATTTACTTTTTTTGTTGTTGTTTATGAAATATCTTCAATAACTATGGTAATTAGAAACTGAACCTTAACAGAAGGGTTCAACAGTCCTTTTTTGTGGCTGCTTGCTGAAACTATGGATAAAAAATTAAGGGTTTTATGACAAACTGTGATAAAAACCGAGGGAAAGTGAAGATAAATATTAACTGTGTTTTTAAATAAAGAAAAAAATCCAGATAAACTATAGGTGTTGTTAATTTACTTACAACTTGTGTTAATAGTTCATTTCATGTGCCAGCTAATTGGAAACTAGGAAATCTAAGACCAAAGTAAGAAACACTATTAGTAACCACTTTTGACTAAATTGCGAACTAGCTCAGACCAGATGAGGACTGTCTTAAGGTACCTAATTATACATCTCCTTGCTTGAAGGTTTATGGAGAACAGTATGAAGACCATATGGGGACAGTTGGTTATTTCCCCAGCAGTTTAGTCTCAGAACAACATGTCTATCAAGAAGCAAATAAGACTGTTCCTACAAC
Source organism: Pedionomus torquatus (assembly GCA_013398155.1). NCBI lineage: Eukaryota > Metazoa > Chordata > Aves > Charadriiformes > Pedionomidae > Pedionomus > Pedionomus torquatus. Next base: position 23,783 of record VZRU01019371.1, read on the forward strand.
AGTAAGGAATTTGCAAAAGCCCAGCTGTTTACATAATTATACTTGGCTGTTTAATGCTAATTTGCTGTAAAAACAAATCGGAATTGTGGCAGTTGATTGTAGCATATCACAGATGCTTAGGGATCCAATCTTTGAGCCTTTACACAGGCAAATCACCTCAATAAAATCCCTAACATAAGCTCTGATATTTCAGACATTGCAAATGCTACATTAAGTGTGTGATCCTATTAGAGTTCCTATTGTTGGTTTGCATAGTATTTCTTAAAGGTATCACAAGTTTTACCCAAAGCTCTCTTTTTTTTTCTTTTTTTTTCTTTTTTTTTTTCTTTNGGATGCGTGCTTTAGTAACATGTACAAGTACACTTGCTGTTAATTGAATAGATGGACACTGTCATGCAGAGCTTCTGCTTTACTGAAATCTTTCTCATAATGGAGTTATGGGTATGTTAAAATGCTGAATTAAAAACTTCAGAAAGACATTAGTGGTTAGAAAGTAGGCTGTATTTCCAAAAAGATGACTGTCCCTGATTATGTAGTGGCTCAAATACCAGACAACTCATGATTTTACTGAACATCTGAAACATTTCACAGAGGAGTGGAAGAAGAGCATCCTTCCTCAGAGGTTGGTATGGTTTGGCTTACAACTAATGCTTCCTAGTAGCTTATTCCTATGCTTAAAAACAAATAGAGTGGTAGGTTTACAGTAACCACCTTCATCAATAGTGAATATTTAGCTATATGCAGTTTTGATGTATATGAAGGCTGAATTGCAAAATACAACAATTAGTGCTTCAATCTTAATCATATATGGAGTTTTTAATCCCAAGTCCAGATTTCTAGAATAGGTTTCATTAACACCGAGGAAATAAGTGCAAGGAATAATTTTGTTTCATGTTAATAGCTGCTAGGATGTGCTTTATATGTCAAACAAGCATTATTTGAGGAAGTGTGAATCTTGGATAAGTGACTGCTTTTCTTGACAGTACATTAGGTTGTTCTGAATTTGTCCCTGAAGCATTGCAGCAATTAATTAGCCAAAGAACATGAAAGAATGGCTATAATATGTTTCTAAGTTCTTTTCTCAACAATATGACAGCCAGTCTGCTGCACATCGAGCAGAACAGGGAGCAAAGTTTGGTTAAAGAGATGTTTTAGTCTGCAGGCTGACTCAGGTTCCCGGAACAGGCTGTTGTCAGACAGTAATGCACAACTTTAATTGGAAAGTAATTTTCATTTGCAAAACTAGCGACATGGACTTTCACAGTAGTTTCACCCTTACTTCACACTTTTGCTACACAGGAGCTTTGCAACAAAAATGAAGGGCAGAAAACAAAAACATGTTGCAAATGTGCCCTTAAGGATCTGATATTTCACCCTTGCCACTGCAAAGCCCAATATTGGCATTACAATGAGCTGTCTTAGGAAATGGCTGCCATTTATATCAGGGGACCTGATAATGTCCAAAGATTAATGGTTAATTTTCATGCAGTACCTGTGTGTCCCACACAAATAGCATTACATGGAGGAACAACTGATAGGGAGCTTGGTGGGAAGTGTTGTGGGGAGGTGCCTGCTGCAGTGCAGTGAAGCCTGAAAGAGGCCTCTGTCTCTCACCCTCCTTTTATTTTTATCCTCCCCTTTATTACCACTAAGCATCTGTTCCAGAACAGCTCCCTGTCTTCTGCTTCCAGTGGACATATGTGATCAACTGGTCTCACGTAAACATCATACAGTTTGAGCAGCACAATGTGGTAATTTCTTGCAGCAGAACAGAGATCTATGTAGCCATATAAAATAATAGCAGGAACTTTGCTGAAAGCAATATGTTGTTGAAGTCTAATCCATGCTGGAAGTTTTCAAGCAAAATACTGGCACTTATTTCCTACTCACATTTCTCCACAACAAGCATATCACATAGTCTCAGTCTATTCAAGGCACCTAATCAATGTGTGATTAGGAACTGTTTAAGGATAAAGAGTTACATGTGACTAATAAATTCAGGTATGGATGTGGGAGTACAAAACAAAAAAGGGAGATAAAGGAATAATTTGAAATGGGGGAGAGCATGGTGTTGCCTAATTCACTTTAAAAATTTATGGCAGGAACAAACCATCCCTGCTAGGCCCATTTTCTTTTCCAGGTTTCTGTGACATTCATTTTTTTACTGAGAATGTAACTTGAGTATATTATGGTGTACTTTGAGTATAGTGTATTGTGTGTTTGCATCTACTTATGCACCTTTGGGAGGGAGGTGATAAAGGTATATTAATCCTTCAGGAATCTCAAAACATCTTTCCTATTAACTTTCTCTTTCAGGACATTGATTTCTTCTTTCAATAGTGCTGAAAGCGGTCAGGTAATTTCTTGGCTGCTGCCAGGAAGAAACCTGGACACCCTCCCAGAATGCACAGCCCTTCCTACAGTAGATGTTCGTGAATCCTTCTTCAAAACAATAGAAGTTTTCATTTGAAGGGAGTGATTTGTAATGGGGAAATAGTGCCACATAGGATTTGTTCTTTAGTTTTTACCTGTGTATAATTTATTACTTGTTAATAAAGCTAATAGCATATTCATACCACTCATCAATTCAAGGCTATGTATGGGATTAGACGTGTGATCTTAACCTCCATTTTCCTACCATGACCTTAGACCATGTATCAAATATTAAAAATAACTTGTGTCAGGGGTCTGTGATGTGCCAGAATAAATAATATTTGTGGCAAGAGCTGTAACTGAGAAATCACCAGTAACTACATATGGGCCTTAGCCCTGAGTTGAAAAGAGTATTTTGCCTGTTGTGGCGTGTGTTCAAAGCCACAGGAGGATGGGACAAGGCTGGTGCTGGTGCCTGACCGCAGCTTCTCCCAGTTTGGAGGGAGCATTCTGCCGAATTACTTCCCTGGAGAGCCAGTTCTGAAGATGTCTAGCCTCTACCAAATACTCAAAGCATTATAATTGCAGGAGGCTTCTAAATGTTAGGCTGCCGGCTGGCTTGCAGAATTGGGCTATGGAGAAGACAATTTTTTTATTTTTTCTACGAAAAAGTGCGTTTCCAAAGCCGAGCAGAAGGCGCCCAGACCTGACGCTGCGCCTGCCCTCAGGGATTACCTCTGCCTGGGCAGAACTTTCTCAAAGGGCGGGGCTGTGCACGCGCCAGGCAATGGCAATCCCCACCCACCCCATCCACACACCGTAGCTGGCTATAATGTAAGTATTTTCACAAATTCAGACACTATATTCTTCTAAAAGTGCAGTTTTCCCAAACTGTAAGAGACCTTACTTGAGAAGTAAAGTTACTGAAAAATTAATCCTGTCTCTCAAACCAGGATAATTTGTCAAAGACCTCTAGGAGAAAAAGGTTACTTTTTTTACTAACAAAGTGTAGTTTTTCAGCTGGATTGTTCCTAGGTAGCAGGGCTTTTCAAGGTGAGGTGCTTGCAATCACATGTATTCATTTTAGATAGTCTCAATAGAAATGCACCATATACCTCCTCACACATTAGAAGCTGCAGGGACCAGAAGAGTACGTATAGCAGTAAGTGCTTGCAAACAGCACACAAAATACATTAAATGGTGCTGTGGATATCGTAAATGAAAATTGTGAGGTGAGGTTTAGCATTTACTATTGGAAAATCAAAGCTTTTCCTCAAATCATCATCTTGGATAACTGCTTACAGGTATTAACCTATCCAGTTATACATGGATGTGTAAGAGGCAGATATAAAAAGCTTTGTATACAGTTCTCCGCAAAGATACTGTGATTTCCTTTTTGTTTACAGTGCATGTGCTCCAGGCCAGGAGAACTGGATTTTCTGTGGTATAAAGTGAGACTGGTCTTTTTAGTCCTTGACGTTGCGCTTAATTCTTAACCCATGTCTTTGTAAAGAAAAGCTTGCAGACTTAACTGATTTCAGCTCCTGTTTGGTCTGTAACCAGCTTGTATGAACTATAGATACTTCAGGACAGTAAAACAATAAAGAGGAGAATACCGTCAGTGCAGAATGCATACAATAGGGAGTAGGTATATATATATTGTCCTTCTGAGCTTGCACAAAGCGCAACATTCAGAGTATCAGTGAAAAACAGCCTGCTGTTACTTTTTCGGCAGTTACAGCAAGTCTGGGGTCATTGTGGCAGAACTTGGGCACATCTTTGCCTTTTTCCCTGGTTGCCATCAGAGCCCCTGTTTTGTGGTGTTCTCTACTTTGCAGAAAATAACTCAGCAGGCTTTCAAGGGGCATCAAAGTCTGTGTTTGCTACTTGAAAATCTAATTCTGTGGAAGGTAAGATAAGGGTTCACTTTGTTGAATTCATAAAGCATCTGGCTGTGAAGAAGCATCATACTGGCAAAGCTACTTGTCTGCTGAATTCAGTCTCTTATGTGCAACTGTTGGATGGTTTCCAATCTAATGAAGCTTTATAGTGCTTTTTGTCTGCACAATGCTATAGGTACTTGTTTTATACATCCACAATGCATAAGACTGTCATCTCACAAGCAATGGCAACCTATGGTACCATCTGAACTTTGGTATGATAGACTAGATAAATGTATAGCTTCATCATGTGACTTTTTGGCAGGATCCTTTTTCCATTTGTCTGAAGGAGATCTGTGACTTCATTCGTTAACTCACCAGGGACATGATGCAACAAATGCAGCAATTCCTGATCTTCATGACCATTGCCTCTCTGAGGGTAATCTGTTCACTGTGTAAATTCTACAGTGAGTAGGCACATTGGGTAGGTTCACTTTGCAAGGGGTGCTTGCATGTTTGTACTCAAAAGACTGGAGATCTTGCAGTCTGACACGGTCTTCTCATTCTAGAGATGAGACACAATATGCTTCTGTTGTCATTATTTTATTGTAAGTTTCACAATGTTTGTTTAATTTAAAATTCCCATTGCTGAGGCTTGATTATTACTTGAGAACCTCTTGTTTTTAGAGGAAAATCTAAGTTTCTACCCTGAACAAATGTAGGGAAGCATGACAACCTTATTCATAACAGCACTACCACCAAAGGTAAACAAAATTATCCCAGGCTTGTAAAATGAAATCTTGGGAAAGGAGGGAAGGGAGAAATGGCAGGGGAGCACGGGATACATGGAGAAAATTTCTGAGTGCTTACAGTTGATAACGCTATTAAATGTGAAGAATGGCAGTTGAAAATCAATAGTTTGGACACAATACAGTTCTGCTTTCTGCATTTCACATTCTTAGGTGAAGCTCATTTCAGAACAGATCATTCAGACCCATAAGTGTTCATGCTGTAGCGTACCTGGCTGAAATAAACAGGAACCAACTTTCAGGAGAAGGAGAGAAGAATCAATACTATGCTAGCAGGCAGTTGAGCATGCTTTTGATTTTCTAGTTTCTTTCTTTTTCCCTATAGTGATTGCAGTCTCTTTCTAGAAATCACAGCAGTATCACTGTTACTGTTTTAGTTATATGTACACAGTATCTTACATGCAGTTTGTGCTGTTTATCTGACAAGATCTTACAGTCTATTTCTGTTGTTTTTATCCCAGCATAGGGGAAATATACACACAGTTTGGTGTGTATTTGATATTTGCATTTAAACAAGGCTGTGTAGGACTCTTGGTGCAGACTTGAACTTTCAATCTCATGGCCTCTATTTGGCTGAAATTAGCATTAAGATTTCAGCCTTAAGTGGGGATTCAGAAGCTTTTAAACAAAACTGTTGTGTAGTTTTCAGCAAGATTGGCTTTGAAGAAGTGTAATGTTCCTAAGTCATTAACTGAAGTAAAGAGCTTGTAATTAAGAAGGCCTTCCCACTATTATGCGATTTGATCCTTTGTTTGCCAGTGGGAGCAGCGCTGTTCAGTGAGGGCAGGGTGACATCCAGCGGCTGGCTTCTGGCTGGCTGTGGGGAGGGCTGGGCTGGTTAGTAACGTCACAGGGACACTTCATGTACAAGGGCCCTCGGCGTTCTCCAGCACAAAGCAGGGTCACACTGAATCCACATCAGAGTACTGGTGGATTTGCTGAGTCCTGAAAACCTTCAAGGGCTCTAGGTAACTTGTTCCTTAATTATTTGCATAGTGAAAATTCTTTCTTTATATAAAACCTGTTTTTTTCCAATTTATATCCATTGTGCCTTTTCCTGCACAGAGCACCTCAACAAAGAGCCCAAATTCATCTTCTTCAATAAACCCTTTTTAGTTACTGGGAGGCTGTTTTTGTGCCCCCCGAAGGCTGAACAAGTCAAATGTCCACAGCTTCTACAATCAGCGTTGGTAGTCCCCTGCCCATCTTACTGTCTCTCCACAGTGACCAAATTGCACTGCGGCAGACCTAGTTTCTGATTTGGTTTGTTGGTAACAATAAGGATGACTGAGTTTGTGAAGAATTCACACATGCTTATCTAATTCTTACTTGTGATGGTGCTAACATTGTACACTAGAGATTTTTTCCCTAATTGCACGAATTACCAAAAGCATCTTGTTATCTATTCCACTACCAATAAACATGCCTTGGAGCTTATGAAAAATGACAAGGAGTTCACTCAGAGCTTTCCTGCAATGTATTTCTTCCACAGAAGACATGTTCTTGCTGCCACAACTTTGTCATGCCATTGTACTCTGACAGCAAGGGTACTTGTGCGTTCCTGAGGTGTGCTGGCCCTATGGTGAAGAGGCAGTGCATGAGGTGCCTGTACCTATAGTGGGGTGCTGTTACCAGTGGCAGCCAGCTTTGTAAAACAAATTTCAGTGACAGAAAACAACAGGGAGATGGTGGGTGCTGAGTTCCTTTCCACGCACAGTCTGCAGCATGAGGGCTTTGAAGGAAGGGAAACAACATCCCCAGCTACCCTAGTGCAGGGCTAATGAAGGGCTGATTGCAACCCTGACTGGGATCAAAGAGGGATGTGCAACAGCTTCTATAAAAATCACTGCCTCAGTAGGGTGAGGGAGAAGTGCGGGCCTGCAAAGCCAGACTGAAGGAGGAGGCTGGTAGGTAGGGCAGATAGGATGTTTTGACCTCCAATCTGAAGTGTGGTGACCTGTGTTCTCCTATTCTTTGTCACCCAGAATACTTTATTTGACCTGGCTGTTGCAAGAAGAAGATAGGTTTGTCATGACCTTGAGGTTTAGGAGCCCTTATTAGGGACTAGCCAGTTAAGGAAAAGAATACCTGGAGAGCGTTTTTGCTAATGTCAGGGCCTGAGTTGATTCTTCAAATGATGCTTGTTATTAAACCGTTCCTGATTTATGTTTATTTACTAGAAATACCTAACTTAAGATGAAAGACAGTTTGTCTTTCATTTTCTCTGTCAAAGGAGAGATGCTTTATTTTCCATTGGCTGATGCTGACTTGTCTGCAGAGTTTTTTTCCTTACAGCCTCCCATTCCTGCCTGGTTTTCTTGAACCAGTATGGTTCAGTCAGTGTCACCAGCCCTCAGAGGTGACTGATGGGTTTCAGGTTTAGAAATGGCTGTTTTTTGAGGAGGTGGCTGGAAAAAAAGCTGATTTGGAATGAATGTTGTGTCAATTGTTGTGTCAATACAAATCACAAGGAACCAGTGTGAGGCTGATTGTTCTTCCTGCTCAGACTGAAATTACAATGCCAGCCTGTGAAAAGCAGGAACTCAATATAGATGGTATTAGCTAAAATTGTATGCATATTTAATAAATAATAAATTTAGTTTGAATATATATGCATGTCATACCTGGGTTTCTCAGCATCACTTAAACAAAGGTGTGAATGTCTCTGAAGAGTGTAATGCAAAAGAACACTTAGTCTTGAACAAGTATACAAACTGTAAAGCTTGTCTTACACAATAGTCTGGTGAAAACGCAGCTTAAAGACAACTCTTCTGTCTGCATTGTTTTTATATATGTTATAGCAAAGCAATGCAAATGGTCAAGCCATCAAACAGTGGCAGCAATGTAAAGATAAATTGAAGGGTTTCACCTAAGTTTTTTTTTTTCAGATGGAGGGGATTACCATAAAAGGACACTGGCTCCACTACTGTATTTTTCCACAAGGGTGTGTAAAATTTCCTAAGGGCCCAGTTTAGGGATGTAGTGTACCCAGCTTGGAGGTGTAGTACCCAGTTGCACTTGGATCAGACTTTTTCCTCCCGTGGTATACTGCTGGAGTGGGAGACGTAACGATGGAGTCTCAATAGGAGTATGATCGTTCTCCTTTATTCTACACACTTACAAAGGTCATATAGGTATCCAAAAAAAGCATGCGATAACAAACAAGCTGTCATTGGTTCATAGCTTTTGTCCGCTTGCCTTAAGCTGTTATATGATTGATAGAGCGCTACTGCCCATACAAAGGAGTCTGTCTTCACTTTCCAGACTTAGTTCTGCCTAACTTGTTTACCATATCGTTACTTCCCTCTCCAGGTGGGATCAAGGACAAGTTGCTTTGCCCTTTTTACATCTAGTTGTGCAGCTATGGTTTGCTAAAAACTGGATTGCTCACACCAGTGAGATCATGTCCTTTATTACTTAGCCATTCTTCCACAGCATACTACTTGAACAGCAGTGTAGAAGAGAAGAGCTGCTAATCTATCTTTTAGTGGCTGTGTTGGAATATAGCCCATGCCAAGCAGTATTCTGTTATGAATCTACCCTTTCCAGTGATGTTTTGTTGGCTGTAAGTTGCTCAAGTACTAGACAGGCTTTCTGGAAGCGAGAGGTAGAAAAATCCGTCTTCATGCACAACGACCCAGGGGACTGGACACTCAACTATGATACAAGGAAATCTTGTTTCCATTTCCTGGTAGTTGAAACTCTGACTAATTGCATGCAATCTGTCCTTATTTCTGAAGATTACTCTGGCAGTTATTGGTGACAGAAGGGGCTGGTTCCCAGTTCTGATGCAGAATAGAGAAATTCCTCACTAAGAAGGTTTCACAGGAGAAGAGCTCCTACTTCCTTTTGATATCAAGTGTATTCTGAAAGTCGTGTTGAGTAAAATGTGCGTTAAGTGTTCAGTAAATGGCTGCTTGTAGGTGATATAACTGCCAATGCACTTTTGTTTATGCTTTGGAAACAATGACACAGCTTTGTGTAAATTAAATGCAGCTGCCTTGATGCCTGTGTAATAAGTAACTAAGGGGTAATTTGCTAATCAAACTTCACTGAGGAAAATAAGCTTGCAGTCTCAGACTTAAGAACATCTTGTGCAAGGAGAGGCTTAACCACAATGCTATCTTAAGTAAACGTTAAACAGCAATGTTATGTTACCTTGATGGCCTACATGTCTGTGTTGACTTATGCACTATCTTGTGCAAGGAATGTACTGTAAAAAAAACCCAAAAACAACTGCTTACTTAACCACCTTTGTGTCTGAACTGCCTGAGCCTGGAAATGGATGAGATGAAGACTTGATCACGGGAAGGGCGGAGGGCGTACCAGGAAGGCTAAAATCATCAACTGGAAACTTAAAAGGAACTGACTAACTTGCTTGAATTTATGAGCCTTTGGTGGAGCTGCGTCTCCCTGGCCGCCCAGCGGTGCTTTTGCTTTCCTACCTTAAATAAATAATTGATTGATTTAACTAAGACCTAAAGTGACTTGATTTACTTGTAACACCTGGGTTCTTTTTCAGGCGGTTCCAGAACTTTGAGCTACAAAGGGTAAAACTGTGAGCACTTGTTTGATATAGAGTCAGGCTACTTTAATACAGTACAACATGTATTGGTCACCATGCCAACCAAAGCACTGAACTTCCTTGTATCTTTTTGATAAGCTAAAATGCATCTTGCTAAAGTTAGTATTCTAGCCTGGGTTTTGTGGAAAGAGACAGTGAATGTTAGAACCTGAGTTTAGTTCTCAGGGGGCAGGGGATATTTGGTTGCAAAGTAAACTTTTGAAATCATATACAGCTGTGAGGGGTACTCATCATGGTCACTGTCTGAGAAAAGCTCTCTGTAAGGTCACTGCTGTAATTCAAAGCTAGAACAGTATTGTAAAGGTAGGTCTGTACTAACAGGTAAAGTCTCCTCACTGAAATTATACCAATAGGGATGAACTAACTGTGGGTTGAAAGAGGAAGACAGGGTAGAGGATTGGAGCAGAGAGATGCCTGGAATCTCAAGAGAGCAGAGAGAGGCAGACTTGACATGTGAAATGGTCCAAGCAGAGAGAACAAGGCACAGATATTGTATTCAAGAACACAACCATCCTGATAGATGACAGATTCATCCCCACACAATGGACCAGTGGCAATGTCTTTGCATTTATTCATTACCTGCCTAGTTACACTTTCTGTGTTGCAGGCATACTCAGTGTGCACCAGATTTCATTGCAACTACACAGTGCAAAATCACATTGTTCTAAGCTATGGACATGGCTCCTGAAAGCTGCTTGGCCATGTGAGTGTGACATTGTACCTGGTGTAAATTAGCTCTGTCTTTCAAATAGCTTTTGCAATGCACCACAGTGTTGTAACTCCAATGCTCACAGCTTGTTTCTAGCTAGCTCAAGGCTCTTCTCCTTCTGTTGCTTTTTGCAGTGTGGACAGACTTGTGGATCTTGCTGTTAACTCAGAGGAAAAGGTCAGAGTCATGGCCCAAGTGTCATTCTTTTGAGCAGGAAAAGCTGCATGTACAGAAAAGGCCTTATGTCATTAAAGCTAATCAATAGAGGGAAGACAGCAAAATCTCTGTCCCTAAGGCATTACCACCACCTCCTTCCCTAGGGACAGAAGTGGTTTTCTGCCAGAACTAGCTCAATATGCTTTCACTAGCTTGTGGTTTCTTTGTACAATAGAATTGGAAGCAGATGTTACATGTTCTTAAGGGTTTGAACTGCCACCTTTTGTACCAATTACAGAGTTCTGTTTGAAACACTGTACTTTTATTTTTTTTCTTTTGTTTCAAGGGTGAGAGGAAAGTGCAGAAGGAAATAGCTATTCAAAGATAATCAGAACAGCTATAGGCAGAAAATTATTAATTCTGTGGTTCAGGCTGTTAAGCTAGGTAATCCTTTGTTATTTGCAGCATATATATATATGTAAAGTGTAAAGTCATAATATGCCGCTGAGCAAATTCTTCTGGTTAGCTTTTGTTTTCATTGTGTGGGTTAGACACACTTGGGCACTAGGAAAATACTGAATTGTTTGGAAGCTCATACAACTTCTGAGTAAGTGTTAGTGTGTGTTGATGCTTTCTGGAGTTGCTTCAAGTTGCCTGAATATGACCACTGAACACATGGGGTCTTACAGGCCAGCTCTAGCTTTTTCAGAAAAGAGATGTTGCAGTAGTATCTAGTAGAGTTTATGGAGAGGAGAAAAAATGTAGTAGAAAAACACTTATTTTGTTTGTTTCTGCAAACATACATACTGATCATTTCCAACTATTGTTTTCCTCTACCTGTTAGCTAAATACCACTATATATAACTAGTTTTGTTGCACAATGAGTGATGGATATGCTTCTTTAAGTATTCCTTATGCTGTGAGTTGTGCAGCTCTGCTCTTCTCTACCTTGAGCTGATTGAGGCACTTCAGTTCTAGCTGTGCTGAAACTTAAATCTGGCAGTAGCAATACCCCTAACTGCAGGGTGCAGGCAGTGGCTTTCTTGTTGTGTTCATATTGGTAGCTGCTGATGGCTGCTGGTGTGTGAAGAGGAACTGATGTGATTGGAAAGACTGGCAGCTTTTAAAGAATTTCTCTTTGTGGGAGGCAGAGCGCAGCATGGCTTAGCTGTCTCCATAATGTAATGGAGTTTATTGCTGTCGTTTTCAGTTGGTGTTACAATGTAACTTAAAGCAGTGGAGTTTGGTGTACTTAACATATGTCACTGGTCATCGCAGTGTGACCATTAGGAGGTTCCCCTTTATAAGCCAGTCTTCTTGGTTTCTCCATGCACTTGCAGACACAACCTCATCCATTTCGTCTGAAATCAGCTGCTTTGAATTTTGCTTCTTTTTCAGGTATTTTTTTTTTCATAAACAAGATGAAGATACTTATAGCCATCCATTCCCCTTTGATAGCCTAGGGAACAAACATACAACAATCACTGCCTGCGGTTTTTGGCACAGTCTTCCAGGAGGTGGGAACTGCACTTTGCATCGCTCCGTTGAGGTTGTTATGATGCACTCAGAACAACTATTGCTATGCTGTCTCTACTAGGAAAAAAACATTAATGTTCAACCACTAACAGGAATGATGGTGACTCTAAATAGTTCTGTGAGCTTATGCTTTAAAAACTTTACATTTATACCTCTTTTATATTTGATGCCACCATCAAATTCCTTCTCCAATAATGTTTTAAAAGTACATGTAAATGAATCTCCTAAATACTAGTTTTCAAGAATATTTAGCATGTTCTCTGAGATCTACAGGCAAGAAAAGGCTCTCATGTCATATCCCACAGCAGTTTCTTCACGAAGCACTGCTGAGACTCACAGAACCATCCTCAGTCCCCTTACCGTGTGAAGAAATGGTTTTCTTCAAGATTGTTCTTTATCCTCTGAGAAAGAGGAGGGAAAGTCTGTTGGGTGATATAGAGAAATAATAGCTGGATCCATTTGAGAACCCTTTCTTAAACCAATGAACTTGCCTGTGACCAGCCCTGTGCAGTACCACTCCTGGAACATCAGAGGGAGTGTGGCACTGACTAGGGTTAGACCTATATGAGCTGAGGCCCCCAGAGCAATGGAAGAAGCTGTTCAAACATAAACCATCAGATGATAGAACTGGATATTAACCTCGCTATTCAGTTCCTTTTTTTTTTTTTTTTTTTTTGTAAAAAGGAATTAAGAGAGGGGAATAAAAACTATGAATGCTCCGTTGATTAGTCAGAGTAGCTGGGGATGCTGCTGGGGTAGGGTGTAGGAGACTGGTAAATCCTGATGAGCCTTGTAAAGCTTGAGTGAAGCCTTAAATATTTGTTTTGTTTTTATTATCCTGAATGCATAGATTTTTTCCATTTCCATTTAGCTAGTCCAGACTCTCCTCTACCTACATAACTAACTGAGATTAAAGAAATGAAGGGCTATTTGCATTTGATTTAGCAAAACAAGAAATTATTGGAGGATGAAAATCCAGCTGGTTTTTTTATAATATGCATCATGTTATTAAATCATTTTTGCAATTATCTGCATTTGTTATGTCATGTTTTTATGCGGTACTTTTGATGAGGTTTCTGTCTGAGATGTGGTGGTCATATATCAAAACCCTTTTCTATTTCATTTGTAGTTGATTGAGATTCTGCATACACAAGCAACATTAATTTTGTTGCTCTTGTAATGAGTCAGTTAAATTAAAATTATTTTCTCAAAGGAACAGTCCATAGGTGCTGGTAAACTGAATTGAATGAGGAAAAAAACACTGAAATAATCTTTCAAATTTCTTACATCGTGTTTTTAGAATTTAAAATTCAGTAAAGAATAGCTTATACTTACAGATCTTCATATATGTGCTTAATCTTAGGTTAGGTTGTATTCAGGTTAAAACAATCAAGATTAATGCATTATTGTATACCAGCTACAATGATTGAAAGAACTGTGTCTTTACCTGCCCTTCCTGTTTAAATTGTGCAAGGATAGTAGCAGTTAAGTGCTCATTTAGCACTTTTTTTTTTTTTTTTTTTTTTTGGGGGGGGGGGGGGGGTTTTCTAGAGAGGGGNNGTGGGGGGGGGGGGGAGAATTGCTTGAAAGAGAGAGAGCAATTATTAAGCCTGGTTCAGGGGAAGATGCAGTAAAAGGGTAGCGCAGAAGCAAGTTTGCAGGGTCAGAGAAATGCAAGGAAATGAAAATGAAGACAATACAAGGAGACCAGCAGAGAGGAAAAATAATAAATTCTTCTGAATTAGCAGGTACCATGAAGAAAAAGGAATGTTTTAAAAAAGGTAACCCTCCCTTTGCTTTTATTATTCATTAGTAATTGGTTCGGTTTATTTAAGGGTGGAGCTTGTAATTCCTGAACAGGCTTGAAGCTGTGCTTTTCAAAGCACATAGCAATTGTATCTGGAGCAGAAACACTGCACTGTAGTTCTGTAGAAAAACAGATTGATTGTGGTGTTGTCAGAGTCCTATGAACATACACAGAGAAGACAGGATTTTTCTTCAGAGTAGTTCCAGAGTTGTCTAGTTTCTTTATAATCTAAGCTATAATTTTGAGTAATGCATTATTGAGAGGGTTAGGGTTTTTTACTTAATACAAAATAGTAACAGTTAAATGAAAGGGAAATAATACCAATTTTTTGTTGATTGTATGCTTTTTTTTTTTGCTTTTCTGGGATCACATCGGTCAGACTATTACAATACACTGATAAGCAATTGTGCTGTGAGAGAGTTTATTAAGCAGCCAAAGTGGGCCCTCTATTGCTGGCTATAGTGAGGTGAGGATATTCTGCTCCAGCAAAAATCACTGCAGAATCACAGGCATTCTTGCCACAGTAGTGGTGGCACAAAATACAAATAATATTTTAAGTAAGAATCAGAAAATAGTCCTAGACGTCCCCAGCTTTATTAAAACTCTTGAGTTCTTCAGACGCTTTTGTTTTAATTGTATGTAGCAGTATTCCCAAGCACCATTCCTCCCTCTTAAATGCAAGCTTAATGGTATTATGATTTCCAAGACAGAACAGCAATTATGTTAGAAGGCTTATGTATAGAAGTCTAATTCTATAATTATATGATTGAAAATGGGAAAGTTTTGGTTTTATGATACTGGAGAAATTAAAGTACACTTGGTTGTAGGGTGCTGAAATTCGATTACTTATTTTTAAAAGTGTTCAACAGCAAGTTTAACAATATGTGCCCTAGTGTAAAGTTTTTTTTTCCAGTTGGTGTTTTTTTTTTTTTTTTTTTTTTTTTTTTTTTTTTTTTTTGTTTGCTTGTTTGTTTTTTTGTAAATCTAAAGCCAGGTTTTAAACTTGTTTTGCCTGACATCTGCTGTTAAGAGTTGGTAGCTGTGATAGTTAGGAAATGTTTTTCATGTGGGAACTGCTGTTGTGCAGTCATGCTACATTCAGTGTTCAGCCCATGCCCTACCTGCATGATTTGTAGATAGAAGTAATTTCTTTGGTCTATTTTGTTATGTTGCAAAGGTTTCCAGTGCCTCTTGCCCTTATTTTGTTCAGCTTCAGAGCCTGGGATACAACTAATTTTCATGCAGTTGCTTTTGCTTTACGGACTCCTTTGGGAGAAGTTTTACTTGATTTATTTGCCAAATAAAATATGACTGTGAATGTGTAAGCATAGCATTTTGTGTTCACCCCTTAAAGGGTGTTGGGTACAGTGCCTTTGATTTTTGTAATGTCTGCTTTTAAAAACTTTTTTGTTGCAGTTACTGGTTTCCATTTTCTTCCACAAGTGGACTACATATATTCCTATAAACAATTTTTTTTTTTTTTTTCCAAAGAAAATCCTACAATTTCACTCAAAATGGGGGCAGCTGGATTGTCTGGCAACAGTAAACAGAAAGGGGAGTGCTTTGAATAGAAAGGTTATGATAGCTGCTGTGTGGAATGCCTTGTTGTGCTATCTTTTCCTGGTTTCTTTGTTTGAAAATAGTTTGTTTGTACCTTCTCTCTTTCTTTGTAGAATCACAGAATTATCATGGTTGGAAAGGACCTATGAGATTACTGAGTCCAACCATGCACACACAAAAAAGTCCCCTACAAGCTCGGCCACTAGAGCATGCCCTCAAGTGCCACATCTACACATTTCTTAAATATCTCCAGGGATGGTGACTCAACCTTCTCCCTGGGCAGGCTGTTTCAGTGCCTGACCACTCTTTCAGTGAAGTAATTCTTCCTAGTATCTAATCTAAACCTCCCCTGCCACAACATCAGACCATTTCCTCTGGTCCTGTCATTATTCATTTGGGAGAAGAGGCCAACATCCACCTCTCTACAACCTCCTTTCTGGTAGTTGTAGAGGGCATTGAGATCTCTCCTCAGCCTCCTCTTCTCCAAACTAAATATACCCAGTTCCCTCAGCCTCTCCTCATATGATTTGTTCTCTAGACCCCTCACCAGCTAGGTAACTCTCCTCTGGATACGCTTTAGCACTTCGATGTCCTTCTTCCCTCCCCTCCAATTTCTTAAGGTTACCACTGCCAGTGAAAAGCAGTGAAGGGAGTAAGGTACAAGGGCAGGAGTTTGGGGAGTTTCTGGCTCTGACTTTAGCACCTGGGAAGAAGAAGAAAGAGGCTGGACTCTGTTTTTCCTGTGCAGAAGTGTGCCCAGTTTTGTATGGAGAGAGGATTCCTGGGACTGTGAGCTAGACATGTTCTGTTACTGCCTGCTCCATCCTGGTGACTTGATAAGGTTTTACTGTCTGTTGGCTTTGACATGAGTAATTATGGAGTTTCTAGAATGCTAGGCTCATTTTCAGTGAAGAGCTTGTTTTACCCAGTCTAATTCATCACTTGTCAGTAGTGCACTGGATAGAAGAGGCCTTATAACAAACTCAAGTTCATCTCTCTGTGACTCAGCTAAAATTGGTAATTTTATCTGGGGGAAGAACTTTCTTTTGCAGCTGCAGGGTGTCTAATGTGGCATTGGAAGAGCTGCTTTGTCTTGTACCCCCACAGACATTTTGCATGTAACACTGCAAGCTGCTGCCTTTCATTGTTGAAATACCTCAGCTGTGTGCCCAGAAGTCTTTGCTGAAATGGAGTGATTTATCTTGGACTTAATGTTCTACTCATCATAAGGGTTTAAAAGCAAGCAATGTCAACAGATGTGAATAAATCTCCATAGACATTTGAAGATGAAGGCAGTGTTGGGCAGTCTAATTTTTTACACAGTTAAAATGGTCCTCATAAGCTAAAACATGAAACTGAAGAGATCAGGTAAAACTTGCTGTTGCTTAGTTTTGAGCTTTTTTTCCTGAGCCTACCTGTTGTGTGTAGGGGGAAAAAGGGCTTCTACATCCAAGGCTGTCAAGGACTGTTAGATAAGGCAATGCCAAACAAGTCAGCAGTGTGGATCTGAGTGGGTGGCTAGTTCCTTTCCATCCAGCGCTGATGGGTCTTGACAGCTCCTGAAGTCTTACATAATCAAACCTGACAATTAAAATGTGCTTATGGATCTAGTTGAAAGAAATGCAGTATAGCTTTTCTGAAGTTTAGGCTTTTCAAAGCCTGAAACAGTTTCTTTACATTAATCCATTTATTGGAAATAATAAAGCAGTAATTATGAGACAGAGAATTTTTACTTGCCTGACAGCTTGGTCAATGGGCCACTTCTTTTTCTTTCAGTATTGATTTTATTTTTTCTTTTCCTCTCAACTAAGCATGCACTCTTTTTTAAGGTGTAGGTGTGACTGTAGATACCAACTAAGCAGCATTGTTGAACAATTGGGAAGGGAGAAAGGGGAGTTACTTTGTGAATGGTGCCTAAAATTGGGCATAATATACAGTATTCAGTTGACCAGATGAGATTATGCTACAGAATATCAGCAGCCTTCAGGGGAGATGAAAGATTCCTTGTTACTGTTTATAGCTAAAAACAGAAGGCAAGCAAGGAATGGCAAAATGCAGTACACACCACTTTAAATAGTTTGGAAACCGAGATCAGGTCACTCAGTTACTGTAACATCTCGTAGAAATGGCTACTTGAGGCTTCAAGGTTCATAAAGTAAATACTGTATCTATGACTTGGAAACAGTAAAAATAGGTGTTGCCTTGGCCCTCCCCAGAATGAAACCCAGAATCTCAAGGTAGATTTCTACTTAAATCTTCTCAGTGGACCTTGGGGAGACAAAAGCAGTTCAACCAATATTAACATTAAAAAAAAAATAAAATAAAAATCAGTGTCAAGGATGGGAAGTAGGAAAGCCAGTGGAAAGCATCCAAAGTGTAACTAGAAGTAAAAAAAAAAAAAAAAGTTTTTTTTTTTTTTTTTTTTTTTCTTAATTGAGGGACAGAAATGGTTATTTGGAAGCTGAGTAGAGAATTAACTGGATTTGGATTTTGTGTCGGGGATGGAAAATTGAAATATAGAGTGAAATGTGAGAGATGAGGAAGATTCAGAGACAATGGTGTGTTATATCTGGGTTTATCATTAAGAGGAAATAGAGGTGTTAACAGGTGAGGCAAGGCATTAGTGTTGGTTATACTGAGTCAAAGGCTGGGGTGGGGAAAGGCTAAAAAGAGAAATGGTCCCATCAGGATGGAAGTAGGGGAAATTGTTTCAAAAGAACTATTTGTATAAAATTTACGTGATGCAGTCTCTGTAAGAACTGTTTTAATGTTACAGATGAGAATCAAATTGTACTGTGTTGTCTAAATGAAGGGGTTTAATTTTTTTTTTTTTTTTTTTTTTTTTTTTTTGCTTCTGTGGACAGGTACTAGGGTAAACACATGAATTTTGGAATTTGGAAATGGACACATCTGGGAGAATTGCTCTTGCTAGTCCAAAGATCCTCACTGTGTGTCAATGTGGCATGGCCTGGAGAAGTGAGGGAGATAACTACTGAGTCCTGGCACAACCTTTGAAGTGGGGAGTTTGTGAAAGATATTAGCTATATCAGAAAGCAGTCTCTGTCCTCTTTCATTGGGGAGGTGGGTGCTAATAAAGGATGACATAAAACTATGTTTGCTCCCCATGAAGGGTGACCACATCAAAGACTGGGGCCTATTGTAAAAATGCTTCTGTTACAGACCCATTTCCACTTTTAGTTCAGTAGCTGTGGAAAAAATTGAAACAAAACTATTCTCATTGGAAGAGAAACTTCAAGCTATAAGTTTGCTTTGGTTAGACTTTGAACAAATAGCTTGGCTTTGCTGCATTCATATCTATGTGCAAGGTGGCAATGACAGAAGCAAGCAAGCTATTTTTATTTCCCTGTATTAAAACTTACTATTTTGGACAAGAGACTGAAGCCTTCTGAAATGCTGATCAGCTATGTCCATTATCACTAAGTACATTGTTTTCCTACAGTTTCTAATACATCCTAGTTCTGCATCACAGATACTAGTTTGCCGGTCCTTGGATGAGACAAGAAAATAACAATCTTAAAACAGCATTCCCCAAAACAGTGTGTCTCTTTAGCACAATGGTTGCCATGTTCTTGGCCTTCAGTATTCTTGCTCTTGAAGCCCACTGAATTCAGCACCAGTATCTTGCACCTTCTGAAAGCGAACAAAACTTTGAAGGGGAGATGCCTAGAAAAAGAGAAAAAAAAATTTCTTTTGCATTTTGTTTGCCAACAGAGTAACTATTGTTCCTGTGTCAATGGGGGTAGGAACATCCCTACAATCTTCTCTGTATAAAATTGCTGGGCCCTTGTTTCTCCCCTCTTTGCTACTCATTAGGTTTTAGATAGATTGGCTTTTTACTCACAAATCAGTAATTTCAATTTTCAGAACTACATATGTATTATTATATACATATTATATATATATTGTCTTACTGCAATTTGCAACATGCTAATTTAGAGTGTAGCCTTGCCACCATTCCGTTTTCAAGGACCCTGGAGGTTTATTAAACTGTGTTTGCATCTGTGCGAATGCAGCTCCTTCATCAGCACAAAACATTTAGAATACAATATGAAAGGTCAGGTATACAAGGCTTTCCTGATAGCATTTCAGGAAGGATGGGTTTTATTTGGAGGGTGTGACAGAGAAAGGGATGGAACTTAAAAAAGGAGTCTTTAAGTGCTGAGTTTATAACCACAGCTGTAGCACATTTGTGTAGAACGAGAATGCATTGGATAGGTGGGCTGCTGTTATAATACATCTGTACAGACAGTTATTGCAGTGCCTCAGATGTACAGGCCAGGCTACTGTTTTCTGTCAGAAGGTATGCTCACCAAACAAGCTATGTATGTCAAGGTCATCTGCACAGACAGTCCTCTGTACAGTCTGTCTGTAAGAATCACTTACTTAGAGCAGGAGTTTTTCTACTTGCACTTCCCTGATGTAAAAGGTATTGTCTGTTGCAATCTGAGGGAAGTTAAAGAGAATAAAACCCAATGAAAATAAAATTAAATGGTACGTATCTATAGAGCCATATTTGAGATGGTCAGAGTGCAGTGTGAGTTAAGTTGGACAAAGGTGCTCTTTCGAGTACTGGTTGGGAATTTTCTGGTAGGGAAGAACAACAACAGTTTTCTTTCAAAATCTTTGTATCTCAAATCTGACTGAGCTCAAGTCACCTCTGGATGAAGGTAACACCTTCTCATGCTTGAGACGACAAAAAAAACCAAAAACTGTAACAAAACCTCAAACCCAAGAGTTCAAGACTTCTGTGGCTTCGGATTCTTGCCATGCTATTTGGAAAATAGAGTTTAAGTTCTTGATTTGCTTGCTTTAGCATTAAAAGATTTGGAGGAAACAGCCTTGGCGGTTATGGTGAAGGCTCTATTTCCTCAAACTTTAACCATAATTTCCATCTTGAGCACGTGAGGACATTTTACTGAAACTGAATAGTTTGTGAGAAAAACTTTGTTTTGGGTAAAAGAACATCTGAAACCCCCCAAAAGTGCTTTTTGGCTTTATTTCAAGCATGCCAGTATACCAAATTTTGGCTTTCTGCTGTCATTGTTCTCCATTGAGTTGGACCGTGGTGTCTGGCAAAAATACGTTTACTCTGCAGAGCTTAACTGCAGGACAGGCAGGAAGCCACTGGGTGGCACACGAGACTAAACCATGCTATAGCCCAGCAAGTGGCACAGCTGGTCTTGAGTTTCTCAACAGGTAAAGAGCTATCAGGTGAAATTCACCCAAGCTCCTTGCTAGAAGTAGTGGGTTTGTCAGGAGCAGGAAAAGCAGAGGAGGAAAAATATTGCTCTAGATCTAGTAATAGAGTTAAGTATTCTGCAGTCCAGCTTGAATTGCTCCACTAGAATTGCATTGACAGTCAACATAATCTAGTGGACAATTATGGGGCAGGTTTTTAATAATGTGTGTGTCCAAAAACAGCGTATGTGTTTAATCATTGTCCTTTTTTTTTCTATAAAGAGGTGAAAGATTGGCTACTTTAAAGAAGGTCAAATGGGGAAGAAATATCTGACTATTTTCCCTTCTTTGGTGTACTGAAAACTTAAATATGCGTAGTTTTCTTCATTAAGGTAGCAACATATCCCCATTTTCCTGCATGGGGGGAGGGTCTCTTGTACTCAGAACTCTCCTGCTTCTCACCTCATTGATATTTGACAGGGTGCTATGGTTTGAGAAAACCCATTACAATTTATTGTCATTTAGACAATTATTCTGTCACCCAATTAACTGGGGAAAAAAAAAGGAAACATGAAGGTTAAAATATAAGTAGAATTAATAGGATAAGACTAAATAATTAATAATAATAATACTAATAAAGAACCAGTATTGATCCTGATACCAGTATAAAATATACAAGGATTATACTCAGCTGATTATATCAGTAGGAAGCTGTGCACTCCCGGAGGGGACAGCAATTGTTAGACACTGATTGCTGCAGCTTTGGGAAGAAGGGAATGGCTCAGGGGTCTGGCACTGGGTTAAGGAGTTCTCTGGACCACCACCATCAAGAGAAAGAGAGAACTAAGCAGCAAACTTTCTAATTTGTATTGGATATGACGTTCATGTTACAAAATAATCCTGTTGGCTAGGTTTCGTCAAGTGCCCAGGCCTTGCTTTTCCTCATCCCTGCACCTGACAAGGCCTGAAAACACTGAGACCTTGAATCTCACAAGCATAGCTGTACTCCCAAGCATTACAGGAGAACTTAATCCCATGTCTCTCAACCCAGGACACAGAGTTAAGTGGGCACCAGGCTTTTAGCTTTAAAAAAGTGAAAAAATTTTTTTTTCCAAGTTGCACTGGGGTTTCCTCTGGAACAACTCTGCATTCACCTCATGCTTAGTTTATTAGACTTGTTTCAATTAGGTTTTCTGTGATTTATAGTCAGTGTTATTTGTGCTGCAGTTGACTCTGCAGTTCATTAGCTGAGGTTTCTGCATCAGTCTAGTGCCAGCAAATTCCCAGCTAGCAGCTCAGTTGCCCTCCACGAAGCAGGGACATAAGGTGAGGTGTGTGGCTGCAGCCCTGTAGGGGACGTGGATGAGGGCCACAAGGTGGTAGAGGAGCAGTGTTGTCCCCTCTCTTGCTCCCCCGTGTGCCGTGGGGCGGAGCGCTTGGCACACCACTCTTGAGTAGCGTTAACTGCCCTGTTAGTTTACAATGAAACTCTTCAGCCCATCCTCTGTTAACATTTGCCTGTTAACATTAAACACACACCTCCACTCTGCCATCCCTCCCCAAACAGCATGTCAGACATCGGTGATCTCAGAGATCCCTTCCAACCACAAAAATTCTGTGATCTGGTAGGCAAGCAGCAGAGAGCTTGTTATAATGTCAGTAATAAAGTCCAGTTATTCTCTTGCTAGTATCAACAAATAATCTAATTTCCACTACATTGATTAATATTGTTAATTGGCTAAAACTGAAGTATGAGGACTGTGTGTCTGGTTAACAACAGCTGCCTGGGAGATTTGTGGCTTTGCAGGTTTAGCAGGAATAACACCTTTTTTAAGGCCTCACAGAGATGACAGCATGCAGGAATCAAATAGTAGGGGAAACATAGGCAGCAGTAGTCACTGAAGAAGGAGGGTGTTAAAAAAAGAATTGTTTGCTTTGTATTTTGAAGCTATTTCCAGTGTAAATTACTTTTTTTAAAGCAAGCAAGTGTGTGTGTGGGGGGGTGTTTGCCTGTCAACGAGCCTATGTTCTCCTTTGTGGATAGAGTCTGGGACATGCATACTTTCTTCTTGTTCTGGAAATGTAATTTATGGCTGAGACTGTTCTCTGATTCATAAAGGGCATGGAAATCATTCACCTGGGGCCTGAATGCTCTGTGATCTGATTCCTTTCATGTTTAGAGTAAAGCTTATCTGCCGTGTTCTAACCCTTCTTTTCTCCATGCTACAAATTAAAGTAATTAGCAAACAAAAGCCAGCTTGTAGACTGTCCATTGAAGCTGCAAAAGTACAAACAGAAAAGAAGCATCAAGGCACTTTTTCTTTCTTGTTTAAACGTTACAAATGTCATTGATCTTTTTACAGAATTAATCTTGGAAGGTTAAAAAAAAACATAGGAGAAAGAGTGTGAAAGGGTAGGCAGTGAAAACCCATTAGGGTGACTGTTAATGCAAGTACTCCGGTTGTCACTGGTAGTGACTCAAGCAAACAAGACACTTTGCTGTAACTTGGCTGAAGAATATTTCTATAACACTGAATTAAAGAATAAGGCTGAAGTATGGTTTGAAGGTTTGCTTGACATAACTAGGCCGTTCTTGACATGAGTTAGCAAATATTGCAAGTTTTTAACTTGGCTGACCACAAACAGGGGCCTACCCCGCTGGAGGGGTATGATAAGCAGCAAGACAGCTGTTTCTAGGTATGCATGCATGTAGTAAATGTGGAGGCCAGCACAATGTAATCTTGGAGAAGGAACTTATCTCTGAAGATCGAGGGGGTTCTGAGAGGCTGGTAGGGTATGGTAATGAATTCTCGGAGAATAATGGATATGTTAACTAGTTCCCAGAAATAGCATGAATATGTATGTATAACGTGCATATATGTTGTTAAACTAACTTTACCTGGTACACACATTTGGAGGAGCGATCCCCTGTGTGTCCAGTGCTGCAATAAAGAATACCTGCTTAATAGTCACCCTGACTATTGAGTCCTGATTTCATCGTTCACAGCATCAGTACAGAGAAATGAAGTGTGTAGCACAGTAAATGCACTCTGAAGAGCCATTTCCTGGAAGCCATTTTCATTAGTATCATAGCCCATGCTTTCAACAAAGCATGACTGCCCCTTTCTGTGCTTTTGTGCTGGGACTTCCCACTCTTTCCTATGAGCTACAGCAATGTGGGGGTCCTGATGGGAGAGAAAACTTTCCAGGAAGATGTAGCCCAGAAAACAGATTGTGATTTGCTCCTCCAGTAATGATTTAGGTTCACATTTGTCTGGGACAACAACTTGGTGACTGAATTTTTTCTCATTAGGAATTGAGAGTTTTGTGGATGTTTTTTTTGTGGCAGATCAAAACCTGACAGATTGTTTAAAAATACTTCTCTTTTGCAGTGACTTGTTTTTCTTGCTTTACCGCATTATGGGCAGATGTACCACTCTCTTATTTTCTACATTTTTATTAAAAATTGTTTTCTTTTAATGCCTCTTGTTCTTAATTGGTTTTAAAGGCTCTGGTGCTCAGACATGCAGAGCTTTTGCATCATGTTATAAAGAGCAGATACTGCAAAACTTTTGTGTTCCCTTTCTACCAGGAGCTGTCTAGATATTCAAGTGCCTTAAATGAATAAGAAAGAGCTGCATTATCTCTGTGTTGGTGTCCTGGTTTTCTGGGAGAGACAGGGTTAATTCTCCCCGGCTCTAGCAGGGCCCAGGTATTCCACCCCATGTGAGCCATGCCCAGGGGGTCACTGGGAGCATAACTAACCTGAATTTTCCTTTATGTAGATTTAAGCCTAATTGTTCTGTCTTCTATTTACCATGGCTATGGAGAACACGCAGGATTGCAAGAGCTGCTTTTGTGGTCCAAAGATGTGAAGGACTAACACCACTGTCTGCTCCACCAGCAGTCACAGCAAGGTGCCTGAAGCGGGGTGCAGACAGGATAAGCATATAGGTGATACTGGCATCTTACAAAACTATCGCCAGATCTGTTTTGCCTCACAGGATTTTCTGAGCCTGTTGTGGCTTCTCTACTTGGTAATGTGCAGTGGATTGATCTTCCAAGCTCTCAATTTGATTCTTTCTCTCACAGAATCACAGAATTATCAGAGTTGGAAGGGACCTCTAGAGATCATCTAGTCCAACTCCCCCGCTAAAGAAACGTTTTTCATATATTTGAATGCTTTTACATCTCATCCTTGTTCAGATGACTTCTCTGTAGACTGAACATGCATTTCATCTTCTCTTATAGGTCATGTCTACTACATTTCCAGTTATTTTGTAATTCATCTGTGCCTTCCTTACTGCACAGTTTCTTACACTGGCCATATTATGTCAGCCAAGCCCTCACCAATGCTGGAAACATACCTTCTTTATCTACCGCTTATATCTTACGGATCTCACGAATGTGCTGTTTTCTGAGAAGTGTTTTCTGTTACAGGTAACATAACTGAAATTTGTCTCTGATTTAAACAGGATCTGTGATTTACTTTTGAAAATGCTTCTGTTCCTATTGAACTAAATGGGATATGAAGACACTGTCTTCTTAGATGGCTGTGTTTGAATTTGTAACCATGGCAAATATTTATACATCTACCTCTGCATCTGAAATACATTCTCATTCTCCCTGAGGTTATTGTTAGCAAGCCCTGATAATGCTTGCAGTAGCCTTAATTTATGCTGAAAACAATCTTTTGTTTTGGACTAGGCGAGAGGTTTTTCTTAGTTTCCTGGTTTTCTGGGAGGGACAGGGTTAATTCTCCCCGGCTCTAGCAGGGCCCAGGTATCCCACCCCACTGAGCCATGCCCAGGGGTCGCTGGGAGCTGCCGGGAAGGGGAGGGGTCTGCGAAGTGCGGGGGCTGCGACGGGTGTGGGGCAGCGGTCGGACGGCCGGCGATCGGTATCGTACTGGCGTTTGTATCCTTCTCCATCCGAGTTACTGTTACTGTTTTTCCCTGTTCTACCTTGTTGTCCTGTTAAACAGTTCTTGTCCCAACCCACGAGCGCTGCCTTTTTCTTCCAGTTGCTCTAACGCCGCCACAAGGCGTTAGCCAGCCGGGCTGCAGCGTGGTTCTTTGTTGCCGCCCGAGGCTAAACCACGACAGTTGGTCAGAGCAGGTTGCAGGAAACAGTCCAAGTGAAAAGGATGTGCTGACCCCATGTGCTGTTGTTACGCTCTTCTTTTTAATTCTCCTGTGTTGTATGGTAGAAATGGACCTGTGTGTGAAGGCGCTGTGATTTGGCTCATGACAGGCTGACTCACAAACTCCAGAAACTAGGATAAATGGTAGAATTCACAAATGTAAATCAATCAGAGAGTCTAAAGTCTAGGCTTTTCTCAAGGCAGTGCATATTGCCATTTCCTTCAGTGGAAAAAGTGCTGATCAAGCTCTGGAAAGCTGAGCATGGAGAGAATGCAGTACTAGTGCTTTCTCCATGAATATAACATGTTTTTATGCCTCAGATGGGGTTGAACTTGTTTTTACAGGTCAGACTCTTACAAATGTCACAAACAAGGAAGTCTGTGCACAATTTCTACGTAACTATGTAAATAGTCCAGATTTTCCCACTTTCTTTTGGCATTAAAGACAGTTATGAAATACAACTATTTTTCAGTGAATAAAAGTTCTTATTATATTTGCACTTGATGTTAAATGAGTCATGCAGTCAGGCAGTGGATAAAAAAAGTTGGAGAGATGGAGGCAAAACTATTTCTCTACAGTGTCATCCCTATCTTTGTTGTATGAGTCATGACACAAAAAACCCCATGAAACTGACTCCAACTCTGCAGCAGGGGTTCTTCTTCAGCAATAAAGATGTAGAAAACAATACTACCCCATGGAGTTAAAATCCAAATATTACTGTGAGTGTAAACATTTTAAAATCATCCTTTCCTGAGCTGCAGCTCAAACAATCTGTGCTCTAGCAATGATTTTTCAAACTTATTTCTGCTGATCAAATTTGCAGGATTTGGATCTACCTGATCTCTTGTTCAGTGGTGTTTTGTTGCTTGTTTTTTTGGTTACTGAATTATTACTATTGGATGAAAGATACTGACACAAAAGCGTTGAGATTAAACAAAAATGAAAGTCAAAATATTCTTCAAGTAGTTTTATCTTCCACTCTTTAAGGACTGCTTTGGAAACAGGGTACTTTCCTTCTCTAATCCTTACAGCTGCTCAGCAAAAGCTGTAATGCTTAAGAGGCCAGGATGCAACAGGACAGCAAGAATCTCTGGAGGTTAAGAAGAATTAGAATGATACCTTGGCTATGAGGAAAAGGAAGACATGTAATTAAAACTATTACAGGTAAACTGGAAATAAAACTGATAAGATCACATTTTGGGGAAGGCAAGGGAAAAACAGCAACAAACCAGTTCTTTCTGAAGTTCTCAAGGTAGCTTCACTGGACTGGGAAGCTCCCTTTAGAATTGTACCCAAGGTGTCTCAGTCTGATCTTGTAGAGAGGCTGTTAAGTTCAGCCACTGATCCTTCTGTCCATTCTCCCATCAGCTCTCCTGAGGCTATCTGCAGGGAAATGTTATCTTCCTGTGTGCTCCTCATCTTCCCCTCTTCCTCTTTGCTACACACCTTCTGAATACCCTTGCCAGTGTATTGGACTATGCTGCAAGAATGGTTCTGCATTGGGATGTTGCTGCAGCCCTGGAAAGCAGAATGCCATTCCTGCTACCTGGTCTCAGATCACCCTCAGTCCCAAAGAGAACTGCGAGAGGAAATCTGGTTTTGTTTTCCTGTCTTTTAGCCTAGTAAATATGATGCCCATACTTGGGTTTCATAAAGGAAAACTGCACTAGTCCCACTAGAACTGCCAGCTCTGACATGTTTCTCTTTCTGTATGTATCATTCTGCTATTAAGTAAGCGTGAGGACATTCTTCAAATAAGGTGGAGTGTTAATAAAAAGGTCGTTCTATTTCAGTATGTATATTTCCTGACATACCTAGATGTTCTCTGAAATTCTGGTGTATATTCAGATCTTCTGCCTGGTGTTTCTTGTGACTCAAACCTTAATTAACATGTTTGCCTTAGCATCTAATTTTTTAGAAATGTTAATTTCTCTTGGGCATGGTTTGTTGAAGCCATCTCCTGTCTAGATGGTAAACAGAAGCATTAATGAAGTGTTAGTGATTGCTTTAGTATTTCACTTGGGATAAACAAATGGCTAATTTTGAAATAAATGGAGCCTTTCCTTGAAGCAGAGTGTGTGAGGTGGGAGGGCTTTTCAACTTATGGGACAGCTTTTTTTTTATACTTACAATGCTTGATGCTACATGTGGCAGATCCATTTATATGCATGTGTGAGTAATGTCTGCAGATCATTACCAACTTGACGGATATACTGCCACAGTGAAAGCTAACTTCATGGAGCTGATGGTGGATTTGTGTTGCTGAGATGGAATTTGGGGGATATTATGACAGCAGGATGACACACAAATAGGAAGTTGTGTTATAAACATAGTCTGAATTACCAAAATGAAGTTGTTCCAGCAAATACTAATGCTTCTTAGGCTTGAATTACATTCAAGTTTGTCTGGATGTTGCTTCGATTTGTGTAGGGCCACATGAGAAAGGAACTATAGGGGGTTATTACAAGAACTTAGGGGGAGGGGGAAGAGAAAAAGAGGAAATAATTCAGAATTTTCTGCTATGGATTATCAGTTTCAAGAAATCTATTTCTTTAGGAGAAATGCTAGAGGAAGACAGCCTGTACAAATTAAATCTGTTAATGACAAAGTTAAACAAACGAAATAGCATCATTGCAGAGAAGTACCGAAAAGTCATGTCAGGGGTCTTGGATTGCTCTGAAGCCTTGAAAACAAATCTCCACCTAGTCTATGGCCATGAATTTCGCTGATGCATAACAGGAGCTCCTGCTCAGAGCAAATACTGTCTTTTTTCAAAACTGGGCATAGTTAAAGAAGATCAAAAACAGCTTTAGTGCCTTTGCAAACAGTGATAAAGCTGGTCCTCTACTAAATACAAACAGCACCCAGATCAGAGGAGACTCTTGGGAATGGAGGAGACTGTCTAATTTGGGGTTTGAAAGAGCATCTGGAAGGTGGCTGATGGATTTTAGTGAGTGGGGAAGTGAGGAGACTTGGCACACACTGCTTCTTTCAGGGGAAGGATAACTTTTTCTCTAAACATAGAAGCGTTTTAGGGCTCAGGGACTCTGTAGGACCTTTCCAATGGCTAATTTTATTCTATTATTTTATTATATTCTATTTTATTTTTGTGACGCAGTGTCCTCTTTGGAACAAAAATCTTTGTGTGAGCATCTGGCAGACTTGAATGTAAATCTTGTAACATGAGGCAAAAACGCAACTGAGTTGATCACCATGAGTGAGTCCTGTACAACTTGAGAGTGGCTTGCTTTTATAAAGCTTTGAACTAATGTACAGCCAAGTAAATAGTAACTGGGGGGGGGAATGGCAACTGCATATTGGTACAAAGCTTCAAAGGGATGAGAAACAGTGCATTTCAAACATGGTGCACTAACAGAATGGCAAGTGGGATGATTAAATTCTTGTTGCTTTTCTTCCTAAGAGCACTTCCACTTTATTGCTCTTAGTACCTGGATACATTAAGTGATTTGCAGGTATAGTGGTCTGTGTCTGGACATCTGAAGTCAGAGTTCTTTCAGAGAGTCATCTCACCTCTCTTTTCAGCATAGCTTGACAATGTAATGATGTAAAAGATCTTTCTGCATTGTTTCTTTTCTTTTAAAAAACCTTTTTTTAAAGTCTACTTTTGGTGAAGTGTTTTGAGTAATACAAAATGCCTTGTGGTTTAGTATGCAATGATGAACAGCTCTTCAGAAAGCTGTGGTTTTTTAGACTGATAACGTCTATAATTCAAGTACAGTTTCAGCCTTGGCAAGTATGGAGGTTGTGCAATATCAGGAGGTAAATCAATTGAAGATTTCAAGGTTTAAACTTCAAGCTGGTGAGCAACAATTGGCTTAGAGGTGCTGGTTTTCCATCAGAGAGCAATAGAGCAGAAATACAGAATGGGTAAATGTTTGCAGGGGGAAAGCAGACTTGTTTGTGATGAATGCTTATCATGAGTTGGATGATGAGGACAGTTAGCATATGTCATAGAAAATATTATTTCTGTTCTCTCTGCAGTTTACGTGTGCATCTTATCTGAGTGCATCAGAGCCTTAATTCAGATACTGTAACTCTGCCTTGTGTTGTTTCAAGCTGGAAAAACAGACCTTTTCCAGTGAACTAGAATGAACAGATGCAGTTGTGAAGAGCTAGCAGATGTTAGAAGCAAGTGAGCAGCAATCAGCTTGAGGGGACTGTCCAGCGGGAGCCGGCTCTCCCTGGACTTAGGAGATGGGGAAGGAGCTGAGGACATTTTCTGTGAAGAGGTGGCAAACAATGCTGGAATGACATTTTTAGCTTAGGTGAATGAGGTTCCATTAAATTGCAGAGATCTCTTCGATTCCCCCCTGGTTTGGTTTGGGTTTTTTTATTTTTTCTTATTTAAAGAGACCCCAAGCATCTTGTGCTTGTTGTCTGGCAGCCTGGGTGAGAATGCTGTCATGGATATGTGAAAAACTCCAGCTCACATGTAGAATGTGACAGGACAAAGTCATCAAAGCAAAGGTTAAAAAGTATAAAAGAGGCTTATTAAAAATTTACAAAACAGCGCTGAGTTGGGTACATCTCCAGGCTAGATGCACAAATTCTCTTCTCATTTTTAGGTTTATATACATTTTATCCTGGCCACTTATGTTTCTGTCTCCCCTCTCATTGGTTGAGAAGTTAGAGCTCACATCCTTCCCACCCGCTTAACCTATTAGAGATTGAATTTATACCTTTTTACCTTGTAAGGTCTTAACACACCTGCTCCAAGAAGTCATTATCCTAAACATGCCTTTGATTAGTTCATTAGACTATGAGTTGTCCTACAGTCTTTTGCTCCCTTCTGTTAGTAATTTCAAACACTCTGGTTGCCATTTACTTTATCAGGTGGTCATACCTTCCTCTTCATCAGTTGTCCTCTAGATGAACCTAGCCCACTTAGTAGTCTTCACAGCCCCCCCGGCAATGTTATGTCCAATCCTGGTTGTATTTGGCCTTGGTGATACTCCCCTACTCTTTAAGTTCCTGTTTTGAAGGTTGCTTTTTCCCCCCTTTGTTTTCTTTGCTCAGATAACATGCTTTCCTTTACTCAGATAACATTCTTCTGAACAAACATAGTATTCCATCGCACAAGGATATTGATGATTTCTCAGAAAAGGCCAGTCTATGAGACTACTATCTCTAGGCCCCTTTCAGGATGTACATCCTGACCAAAGGGTACAAAGTAGCTGAAGCAAAACTTTAAACCCATTTCTCACAGATATATCTTTAGGGCTTAAGAATTGCCAAAAATTATTCCCCTTATTCTCCAGAAGTTGTCTGACAAGTACTAAAGTAGTGGCTTTTCTCTTACCTCTTTGCAGAATTGGAGTGAATGGGAGATGTTGATAAATAGGAATAGGACCATGTGAAAAAGTGGCAAGAAAAACGTAAATAGTCCTAACTTCTTTCTCTGCAGCTCTGAAAAAGCTTGATTGTTCTGACCCACCAGTTTTGCAGAAGTTTTAAACAACCTCTGTAAAGAGGGGGCTACTGGATTAAAAGCTGAAAATTACTGCTGTGGGCAAGGTTCTTCAAATAATGTAGGTTATATGTTTCATTGTTCTATATAAGGTTTTATTCAAAGAACATTAAGGAACTTGGTAATTTACAGAAATGTAGTTTGAATCTGCTTATGAGACCATGCTGTGTTGCTCTATTTCTTGGAAACAAGACTTTATGAAGAGTCAGTTACTCTCAAGGGTTTTTTTTTAAAAAAAAAAAAACAAAAACAAATCAAACAAAACAAAATCCTACAACAACAACAAAAACCCAGCTAAACCATGGACCTCCAACACTGATTAGGGCAAATCTGCCTGTGTAAGGTGCAGAATGCACTTTGTAACAGGTAGTTTTCCTTTCCTCTGTGCTATTAAATACAGGTGGATTGGGGAATGGATGGAAAAGGCATTGTGTCCTTCAACCTGGGAGCAAAGGTCAATTGTGTTGTTGAAGGATAAGGTGGCTTTAGAGCATGGAAGTTGTAATTCTCCACTGATTACAACAGAAATTACAGAATAGCTGAGGTTGGAAAGCACTTCTACACCTCTACTAGACAATCTACAGACTGTCTAGTCTAATCCCCTCCCTCCAAGCAAGATCAATTAGAGGTTTTTCAGGGTCATGTCCAGTTGGGTATCTGTAAGGGTGAAGATTCCACAGCCTCAGTGGGTGAGTAAGCTCATGCAGGCAGGATGCAGGAACAACCACAAAACCACAGATTAAAGGCAAAGAACTAATACAATCTCAATACCTCATAGATTGGGGAATCTCTGAAGCAGCATCCAGGCAGAGGCATGTAAGCAAGGGATGCAGGCACCACGGAGTGAGAGAGTCCTCGTTAGCAAGGGAGTGAGAGATCACACTTGGTGTTCTGGCCTGTATTTTAAGGATTCCAGCAGGCAGAGTTTTCTGCTGTGATCTCTTCAACAGCAAGGCAAGAATCTCAGGCATGTTTGATAAGGTGCCCCTGAGTCCATCCCAAGCCTATGTTATTTAAGTGCAGATCTTCTACTTGTTGAGCACACAGAACCAAACAACCATTAGTTTGATAAATGTTTTTCAGCACCCTACATACAAGTCACTTGAGTGTGTTTACAGTCCTCGTTGACAATCTTTTGTTACTTTCCCACAATAGGCAACTTGTTTTAGTAGTCTGTCACCTGTAAGCTTTTTTATGGTTTCTTGTTTAGCATAGAATTTCCTTTATTTCAATTCGTGGCCATCTTGTTTTGTCACTTGGCACCACTGAAGCTGGCTCCCTCTTTGCTAACCATGCTGTCTACCCTCCTGCCCTGTTTATATATAGCACCAATCTACCAGAGTCGCCTTTTCTCCAGGCTGAACAAGTCCAGCTTTCTCAGCCTCTCTTGTGTCTGATGCTCCAAGCCCCTCATTTGTAGCCATCTGCTGGCCTCATTCAAGTATGGCCATGTCTCTCTGAACTAGAGCTGGCACTGAAGATGTGTTTCACCAGTGCTGAACAGAGGTGAAGGATCACCTCATTTGACCTCCTGGTGAGTCTAAACAGAAATATATGCAGTGATAAATTGTGGGTGAAGTCTCTCCACACCAACAGATTCATGCCCCAACTTGGAGGAGCATAATGCCTGAATGCTTCTTGGATCTGTGTGCAAATATGAATGCCAGGTGAATCAGAGTTGTCTTTTGTACCACACAAAAAAGTGCATCCTGTCCAGAAGGAGATACTGTTTATGATATTTCATTTCATCAAGTTTTCTTACAGTCTGTGCTGACCTCCTTCCAAGTGTGCTGGCTTTTGTGAAGCATCTGGCCTTCCATGCATGTTGTATAGGAAGTGAACCAAGCTGAGGACAGAGGGACGCTATTTTGGGGCCTAGGCATTCCTGCACCCCAGTAGGGGAAGGACCCAGTTTGGTTTCCAACCTTTAAAGTACAGTAGTTCTTCTATATATTGTGTTATATTGAAGGTACGTTCATTATAGAAGCTCAGAGGAGAGAATAATGACCACCATGTAAGTATATATTAGATGAGATCCAGGCTCAAATGAAGATTATGAATTAAGATCAACCAGACATCCACTACAGCCCTTGCTGGGGCTGAGAATTGTATACTGAGTGAGTACTCTTAAAAATGATAGTATGGTATTTGACTGGAGCTTGGTTTTTGTAAACAGAGAAAGAAATAAAAGCTTATGATCAATATTATACTTCCCATAAGTTAAAACTAGTCAGTAGAAATAGAAGAGAGTACGATCTAATGGCAGCCTTACTTTATTTTTAAAGTAGGAGAAACATTAAGTCTAAAGAGTACACTGATAGTGTTGCATTTTTATTAATGAGAAGGCAGGGAAATTATTTCTGCAGCAGGATCAGCACTGTTGTTTCATTTACAGCCTAAAAGCCATTGTATGTCTTCTGAGTAATTGAAGTGACACCCCCAGTCCTTACCACTGAAAAAATCCTGTGCAAGTCTCTTGGGGAAGAACATATTAATGGTTTGGCATTAAATCTATAACAAGTGTAGCCCAGCTGCCCTGCTTTGAATTGTAGTTGTGGCTGATGTTAAACTGTTCAGCAGTGGGTTTACTGTCACTTTATTGTAGTTGGTGTTACAAATTCCTGAGACCCTGCTATTTAATATGCTATTTATTGTCTGTAAAAGTATCTTGCCATACTTGTTTGCACTTAACCTTGTTATTGCAAGATTGATGAACATGCATGTATTTCACGTATTTGCATAACTTGTCTCCATTTCCCTTTCAGGGAAAACCAAATATGCAAAACACTATTTTCACCTTTTTGTTTTATCTGGTATCTACTGGTGACTCTTATTAGTATGGAAAATGTGTGGCACTGCTATCATCACAGCGTCTTGAGCAAAGGTGAGCTATTACTGCAGTAGCAACACATGTGTGAGTGTGATAAAGTATGCTTATTAAATGAGCAGATGCTCTGAAATTGGGGAAAAAAAAACCATTGTGTTTATATAGGATCCGTCTATAATGGATCTGAGTAATGCCATTCACTCATTCTGTCCTCACAAAGGTTACCATTTCCTTGGTTACACCGATTCAAATGTAAGCCCTTCCTGAAATATAATCTGTGGAATGATCAGGCTATTAAAAAAAATATCAAAATCAAACCAAGCAAATGTTCCTGCTCCTACTTCAAAGAAAAGCTATTCAAAGACAGTTTTGATTGTTTATTTTTTTATTATTATGTGTGTGCCATAATATGTGCGTCTATAAAAATACACATATAAACAAGAATAGGCAGATAGGATTTTAAAATTAGCTATAAAAGCTATATACTTTTGATGGCAGATCTGCCAATGTGGTAACTCTCACTAAGGCACAAGGACAATTCTGGGAAAAACTGTCACCTAATATTAGTAATAATTTACAGCACTTTCACTGCTGACAAAACAATTCTTGTAACCTGTGTCCTTGGTATCAATAAGGCTGCATTTAGGAGAAAAAGAAGAAAACCACACACCCCCTCTGTATTTGCTCTAATTCTGGAAACTGAAGAAAAATGAGTCCAAAAGTAATGGAATTTGTGCTTCTATGAGGCAATTTTCTAGCCCTTATTTAAGTTGCATACTATAGATAAAATAATTTTTTATTTATTTCTTCTTTCCCATATAAGAAGAAGAATCTGGTGCTAGTATTTAAGCTGTAGTGTATTCTATGGTTAAATATTGTCTGTCATTCTGCAATTAGGAAGCGTATTAAACAAAGAAAGAAACAGAAACTGAATTTAGAGAAATGAAGGAAAATATTGGTGAAAGATGCAAGCATTTAGAGATGAGTGTTTTGATCCAATGTGAGACTCTGGCATCTTCCTGTAAACAATTCTGAAGGGCCAGGATCTTGAGTGGTATCTTGAAAGATCTCAGACTAAACAAAGGCGTTGAAATGCTTAAGCATAATTACTATGCAGAATAAGTTTTAATTTTGTATTGTCTGTAAATATAAAGCTTTACAAATTACTTATATGGTGCCTTTTAAGAATAGATGAATTAGAATTACATTAATGCTGCTTAAAATATAAAAGTCCTGACTAGGAATTGCTTCAACATTTCTTTGCTGTACAGGTGCGATGCTTGTTGCAGAAGTATAAAACATCTTACACTCAAAAGCTATAACCAAATTTCTTTAATGGGAATTCTTATATATTTTGAAGAACAGTTTTTCAGCATTCTTAAGATTTGTTGAACTATTAAAAATACCTACACAACCTATATCTGTTGTACCTTTACAAAAACTAGTGTCTACCTTCCTAAAGCTTCCCAGCTTGACTGTTTCAGCATGTACTTCATGCAGTTGATAAAGTGTGGTGAGTAATAGAGGGTATCTATGTGCTAAAGTTTGGAAATCGAAGAGAAATCTATCCATTTATTTTGGCCAAAATGCCACTTGATGCCCTTGTTTAGCACTCTGAATACAATCTGGGCAGACAACGGATTCAACTGATGCTCCTGAGGAGTTTGACTGCCAAAGTAGACTGGCAATGTTTCTCAAGAGCAGTAAGGTAATGTACCGTAATTACAGATTTAGTCTTATTTTGGATTCTTAAAGCTATTAATACTGTATAGCTTTGACCAAGGGAAAAAAAAATTCAGCATGCTGCTGGAGGTTTCTCTTGATTTTACTCTAACTTTCACAAAAGCTGTCTCCTC
>VZRU01019371.1:59833-84742 GCA_013398155.1 Pedionomus torquatus
AATTATTGCTTGGTGGAGGTGAGTCTAAATCAGTAAAACTGTGATTCTGTAGATGTAGCCATGCTCTCCTGTGCTTCAAGGACTGCTGAAATTCAAAGGATTATTAAGGGTGCTTTGATCTTATTGTCTTACAAAATTTGTGGCAATGTGTGAGCCATTATAAAGAGGTAAAAGGGCTTGTCTTTGCTCCTTTGAAAGGAGCAAAGTCATTATTAGTCAAAGCTAAGAGTCTGCTTTGAGTTGAACTTTCAGTATTCATTCCATAAAAATTCCCCCAACACAGAAATTTCTGTAAAAATGGCTAACCAGAAGGGTGGATTTTGTGTTTTCCAGATGCAGTATATTTTATGCACAATAGTAAACTAGAGAAAAAGTAATATAATTTGTTCATCATTACAGGGACACTTTTAGAAAGTTATGATGACATCCAGCCCTTTGACCTGGTAACTCTGATCTTACGTTTTAGTAGCAGCGATTTCTGGCCCAGTGTCATGAGGCAGCTGGCTCAGGGTACAAGCAACCTGCAAGAAGCATGGTTTTGTTTTCTTGGCAAACATTTTTTAAGATTCCCGTGGGTTTTAAGAGATATGTTGGATATAGCTTCTAGGTAAAACTGGAAATGGACACTATGCAAGCTGAGATCTCAACTGAGGACTACCTAATTTAAAAGAGATGCTGGGTGAGAAGCTGGTTATAGTCCAGTATCAAAGATAAATGAAAATAAAACCAACAAATTAACTCCATGTGTGTTTTTGTACATGGTCACCTATAGAAGGGCCCAGAACATGAGGAGGTTTAATATAAAATAGGGGTCTAACAGCATTAGCTGTAGTTTCCTGGAGGATTATGGAAGCAGGTGGATCAAATAACAATGAAGAAATTGCAAGACATTTCCTGGGCATTTCTCTTTGTTTAGATTAATTTTTAGTAGATTGAAGTGTTCCTGACTGCTCCCATATGCTTTGTGTAAGTCAATGCTGTGCTTAGATCTTTTGAGGCTTAGACTACTAGAAAAAGACTTTATAAGCTTTTACATCTTTTACCCAGTCCATGTGCTCTGAGCTGGATATTACTGGTTTTGTAACTCTGGTTTATCTGGAATTCAGCTAAAGCTTTCTTGACACCCTGAGTACTCTGACTAGGGAGGTACTGTTACAGGGGATTGGAAATCTCTGCTGAGGTTTAAAGAGTTGGGTTTTTTCTGTAAATAGAGAGCACTCATCTGTGGCACTTTGCTAATTGTAGATTGTGCTGTGATTAAAAGGATCAAGAAGGAGAAGTTGGAGAGGAAATGAAGCTTAAAAACAAAACAACAAAAAGCCTGTTGGGTTCCCTAGCAACACAGATTTATAGAGTTTTCTACTTTTCTGCTTTTGGAGAATTTGTCCCAAAATGACAATGAACGCTCTGCTTTCCACTCAGGGTCATAGGAAAGATAAGTAAATGATTTCAGAGGCCCTGGGCATGATGAGGAATGAAAGGCCAAGAGATGCTCTCGAGGGATGACATACTTTTGACTTCTGCTTTTGATTCTTCAAATGATCCTCTGGAAATGTGTTCATTTTGTAATTATGTTCTATTATATATTGTCTTGTTTGTTCTCTGTATTTTCCCATCTCATAATTTTGTTAAAAAACCTTACACTGAGGTGGGACTAACAAATCTCTCATGCTCACATCTTCCTCTCCTCCCCACTCCTTAGGGGCAGGTTCAAATGTGATGTTCTTCACTCAGTGTTGCAACCCTTTGCATACTGGATATAATATGATAGAATCATAGAATCATTTATGTTGAGAAAGACTTGTAAGATCAACTTCTAAGAGTTTTAATAGTTTAAGAGTTCAAACATTAACCTAGCACTGCCAAGTCCACCACTAAAACATGTCCCTCAGCACCACACCTAAAAGTCTTTTTATATACCTCCAGGGATAGTGATTCAAACTGCTTCCCTGGGCATCCTGTTCCAATGCTTGACAACCATTTTGGTGAAGAAGTTTTTCCTAATATCCACTCTAAACCTCCTGTGGTGCAACTTGAGACCATTTCTTCTTGTTCTTTCTCCTGCAGAAGAGACCAACTCCCACCTGGCTGCAACTTCCTTTCAGGGAGTTGTAGAGTACAATAAGGTCTCCCCTCAGCCTCCTTTTCTCCAGGATGAACACTCTCAGCTTCCTTAGCTGCTGCTCACAAGACTTGTGCTCCAGAGCCCTCACCAGCTCCATTGTCCTTCTCTGGACACACTCCAGCACCAGAATGTCCTTCTTGTGAGGGGCCCCAAATAGGACAGTACTTGAGGTAGGCCCTCACCAGTGCCCAGTA
This sequence comes from Pedionomus torquatus, assembly GCA_013398155.1. Lineage (NCBI taxonomy): Eukaryota > Metazoa > Chordata > Aves > Charadriiformes > Pedionomidae > Pedionomus > Pedionomus torquatus. Next base: position 62,153 of record VZRU01019371.1, read on the forward strand.
CAGGTGGATGGTCTCTGCCCCAGTCCTGCTAGCCACACTGTTCCTGGTACAGGCCAGGATGCTGGTGGCTGTCTTGGCCACCTGCACATTCAGCCAGCTATTGACCAACACTCCCTGGTCCTTTTCCTTGGGGCAGGTCCAGCCACTCTTCCCCAAGCCTGTAATGCTGCATGGGATTGTTGTGACCCAAGTGCAGGACCTGGGACCTGATCTTGTTGAACCTCATACCACTGGATCCCCTCATCCAGGTCATTGATGAAGATTAAACGTAACTGACCCCAACACTGAGCCCTGGGGAACAGCTCTTGTGCTCGCCTGCCAACTGGATTTGGGCCAGGCCTGGCCATCTTGCCAGTTTTTCACACCTTGAAGAGTGCACTTGTTGAAATTATGAGCAGTCAGTTTCTCCAGGAATATGCTGTGGGGAAATGGTGTCAAAGGCTTTAGCAAAGCCTTGTATGAAATCCTTCTTACTCTTTCTAGGCATTCATTTAATTTTCTATGCTGACAATCAGAATAAAATTATTAAGTTATGTAATTTTGTTTCTCTGTAATAATTTCCCATTTCTAAATACTTATTAGCCACTCAGTCCTTGTTAAGATGTTTTATTTTATCCTCTTCTGTGGCTAGGGTTCACTTTGTTTTGTGGCTATCCTGTAATACTTTTTCCTCAGTCTTCCTTCACTGGTGCAACTAGAGCCAACTAGAAACAAATGGTGAGTTCCTGGGAGGCAACTGGAACTACAGTATTGAGCTCAAGCAAATACTTTCTCACTTGTTACAGTTAGTTGCCAGTGCTCACCTCATTGTCCCACAGCTCTTGTCATGTCCATGTAGAAATGATATAAGAGATCTCATGTAATCTTACAGAACTTCCAGAGAAAAAAATGTTCCCTAATATTTGCATGATTTGTATGTCCAGTTGCAGGGTTTGTTTTATACTACTGAGATTAATTTTTAGAGTGCAAGATATGAGTTTGCTTGGATCCGTACTCTAAAAATTACGTGCTTCCCTTAAGCAGTAGAATAAGGCAGCGGGGTTTCCAGAGTATGTTTCAAGGCTTTGCTTGTGGCCTTTTGTTTAGGTGCCTAGAGAGGACCTGTGCGCTTCCAGTTCTATATAGAAGTTCTTGGCATCCCTATGAAGCTCATCCACATATTCTTCCATTATAAATGGTAATGTGATTACAGTAGTTCAGAAAAAGTAATCAGAAATTTAAGTTGAGATGTATAACTAATGTTTTTCCAACACTGTACTGTTGCAAAAACACCTCCTTATATAAATTGCATTGGTACACACTGTACACATCTCCTTGTGCTCTAGATATGAGAGGCAGCCTGTGACTGCACTTTGTTAGCTGTCAGCACTGAATACTGACCTAAATTAAAACTTCATATGCATAGGGACAGTGCCACATTCGGCTTTAGTTCATGTGACTATGTAGGATAATGGGTTGCTATGGTAAAAATTGTGGTGATGACAAGCCATGTGATGTCAAGCTAATATAAGATGATTTTAGCAAAACGAAGAAAATACATTGAGAGAAATACTAGGCAGAGATTTTGGATGAATAATGCTCTTTATATTTAATGAAAGGAAATACTATTCTACCTGCATTAGTTCTCTTTGGCCAGTGAATCCAAACCAGATGGGGCTCATGTAAACATCTGGCTATTTGTTCTGAGCAGCATGCTCAGAAAAATGGGGTCTAATTGACAGAGAAGCATTGTTGTTTCATTTCATGCAGGCAATTTATAAATTTCCTAAGATTAAGTTGAATCACAGGTGCTCCTGTGAGGGGAAGACTGGTGTGCTTAGAGGAAAAACACATATTTCCAGGGATATGTGCTGGTCCTTGTTTTTGTTATCCAACTTTCCTAAATTTCCTATTGCAGCTTTTTTTTTGAAAAGCATGAGGTAAAATGTCTTGTCAGTTCTCAAGACTTGTAGAGTTCAGTGAAATCTAATGGATTCATGCTAGACTTTATTACGCATTAAGATGTAAATGTTCTAAATCTGTTTTTCAAGTGAGATGAAATAAGCCTTACTTTTACTGTGGGATCTTTTAGTGCCTGATTGTTCAGGTAGTAGTGAATTTTAAGAAATGTCATACTGTTCTAGAAAGGTACTCTTCTTACTGCTTGTTTCATCATACTTACAAACTAAAGGGAATATTGTTTGGCTAATATGTCTTTTTCAGTTAAGTTGTGAGTAAATGGCAGGAGAGACACTGCGGAAATGAAAACAATTACTATTTTTAGTTCTGAGGAATGAAGATATTGGGAGATACTGTTATCAAATAATCTAGTCACAATATAAAACTGCCTAGAAATACACTAAGGAATTAGTGAGGTACCTGTTGAGAGGGCACCATGACACGTACATGAGTTCTTTTGTATTTGAAGTTGATGTAAAGTTTTTGCTTGCAGATGTTAAGCCACTTTCTCTAAAGAGGATGCTGACATATTCTTCGTACCCTGCCAATGGTCAATTTATAATGGGTAAGAGGGCTGCAAATCTTCTGGTTGTCTAAGGTGCTGAACAGAAAATGGGTATGAAACTTGAGTCTGTAAGAATAAGAGAAGCATATTGGCATGGGAAAAAAAAAGAGAAAGAGCAGTATAGCATTTAAAAGATATTTATAATAATTGTCATTAGCTTGTTAATCCCTTTTTTCCTGAAGATAGCTACCCATAAGCTAAAAGTATGATGTCCCATTTTCATTTTCTTTTTAAAAAGGTGAAAAAACCTTGCGCTTGACAGTTTGTTTACAGTTTGAGCCTGTTTCATCTCTTGTGAACTCTTAGATTGCTGGGCTGAGAGTAATGGCTGCAGGTTTCCTTTAACACTCTACCTTATGTCCTTCCATTCATCACATCGTATTGTTATTGTCATTTTCACCCAGAAGTAATTTTCAAAGTTTCCTTTCAGCTTTTCCTCTGGTTTCTAAAGCTTTTTTCCTGAATGGATTTTTTTCAACTCTGCTACATGCTAGGTTGAGGAATGAATCTTTTAAATCCATAATATATAGATGGCTGCTGTGTTGCCTCTTCTCAAAGCAATATTAAAGCATGAGAACAGTGGTGGTGCTATTTGGATCATCTTACTGATACATCCTAGTGCCCACCCCTTCTCTGGTGTTACAGTTGCCCTTTCATAGCTTCTCTGGGTCCTAAGGTTGGCTCAGACTGGAGTGAAGGGTTTACAGTGAATTATCATTGTCCCAAGTCATCATCACTCAGAGGAACAGATGTATTTTTTTAATGTTATCTAACAAGCTTTTATACCTTGCTTTTTCTTTATTGTCTTGAATTCAGATTTACTATATTGTGTACTTAATTTGTTCGATAACTGTTCTTTGTTTTCTGTTGCCCCTAGAATGATTTTTATTCAGCTTCTGGATTTGCATTTATTTTTATCTGCCTATTGTTGAGTTCTTTATACCCACCATGAGCCATATCACCCTGTGCCAGTATGCCTTACACCAGGAGATCAGGAGATGTTTGTGTGGCTGGTTTAGTTAGGACTTTTTTGTGTGCGGTGGTGTGGGTTCTGTTTGGTGTTTTGTTTTGTTTTTTGTTTGTTTGGGTTTTTTTTTTTTGTTTGTTTGTTTGTTTGTTTTAAGGAAAGAGTAATCTCTTTTGGGATGTCTAAGGTGTCTCCAGCTGAAGGGTAATGTTTGGCCTTTGCTGAGATGAGACAACAGGTCTTCTGGTACATCACCTTCCCAGTGGATGCCTGGAGCCCCTTCTGAGTCACTCCATGTAGAAGAGACCCTATATCCCTGGGGGAAATCCTGCAGCAGTTACTACATGATAGGGATAACCAAGATCAGCCAGGAGGTCATAGTTTAAAAGTTGCTTTGGTGACTACATAAAAAACTTTTATGGGCCATAAGAGGCCAGAGGACTGCATTTTCAATTCCTCTCTTCTAAGACACTAAGAAATCTGAGACACAAAGAAAACTGTGAAATAATGCAACCTAAGGCACAAAATCTATTTTTCTACTCATGTTGCTGTGACGGCAGCTTAAAAAAAAAAGCCCAAAACCAAAAACAGACCAACAAAACACTCCCCCTGTATCTATACTTTTTCCATGTCAAACCAAAACCATCCTCTCCCACCCCCGAGTGGCAACACCAAAAATACCTTCAGTAAAATTTTAACACAGAATTTAACAGGATTGAATTAGGGGAGAATTAGGCGATCAAGCAAACTGACAGATGGCTTCTATTCTACAAAGAAAGCAGTTAAGTACAGAATATTGTGCCAGCCTTCAGATATTGAAATATCACCAATTGAATTTCCCTCCCTTTTCTTCCCTACCTCTTGTGTTCTCACCTAGGCTGCCACATTAATTCCCTGGATACACTGGTCCTCGGATGCTGCCTTCAAAGTCTGAGCAGCTGATTGGTGCCAGCTGGGGTTCAGTGCCCAGATGTGTAAGGACAAATACGACTTTTTGATTCATGATTCACCTGATGGAGATTTTGTAGCTGCTGCAGTACCCTGGTTTGTGGAAGGCTGTATTTCTGTCAGCTTGGCCCTGCACAGCTGTGGTTGCCCCAGGCAGTGTTTGAAAGCAGTTCAGCACTCAGTGTATCTTGCCCTGTTCTTGTCTCATGGCTTTACTGCTGTCACAGTCTCCTCCTGTGCCATCTTCTCCACTTTCTGCTATTCGCTGCTCTTTTCCTGTTTCTTGTAATCACTTTCTTACTCTCTGCCTATTCCAATTAAGAAACTTCATTTATAATGCTAAGAGCAAAAACAAATTGAGAAGAGCATGGAATGAAGACTCAACAGTGTTTTCTTGGTCATGATTTAGATACATCATTGGAAATACAGGGAAGACTATTAGCTGGACTAGTTATTCTTTTCATACAACCTTGTCTCCATGGCGCTGAGATGAGTCAGTGGAAAAACCTCAGTTTTTTTCAGCCCTCTAAAAGTACTCAATGAAGTAAATTTCCTGAAGCAAGCTTGGAAGCATATGTGGAGCAGAGGTGCGAACTTCTGCAGTGCTAGGTGCTTTGTCAAATTAAAATACTACAATCCAGTCTCCTTCTGATGAGCAAAACAAATGGATTCCTCTATTCAGCCAGCATCATGTTGCATTTTGAGGACTTGTTAAACAGTATTGTCTGCCAAGTCTCATGTCTTAAAATTGTTGGAAACTAGAATATTGCTCTTAAAAGTCAGAGTGAAATACATGGTTTAGATTTATGCGTCATCCAAGTGTTTCATGGGCACCTGAATTCATTCTTCTTTGTAAACGGCAAGGTTTTAAATTTGTTTTTACTTGAAAGTTATTTAAGGTCAAGTACAGAAGTGTTTCTTTACCACTGCTATGTTTCATGTAAGCTTCCAAGAGTAAAGGTTAGCATTTAGGTCTTCTGATGGGAATGTAATCTGCTCTTCACATTTTCCAAGATGTAAACCCCTAGTTTTTAGTATTTTTCCCTGGAATCTATTCAAATAGGTTCCCTTAGTGGTAGTTTGAGGAAATGGACAATTGCAAGTAAGCGGGTGTCATGGCAAGTGTTAGCTTGTGACTGTCTCTGCTTTTAAAAGAAAACTAAGGAGAGAAAACGAGGCTTGGCCTTGTGTTGACAGACCCCTGGTGAGTGACAGTATTTCAAAGCTGAATGTCACAGCCAACCCGTTCTGTCTCCTTCCAAGGGGAAAACATGAGGGAGCAGCCTCACAAAGAACACAGTCTTATTTGCAGGGTTGGAGGATGGTATAAATGGCCCAGAGAACTTACGAATCAGTCCCTTAGGTGCTGTTTTGAATGCTGCAAATAAAGACAGCTTCTGAAAACTTAGTGTTTGCCAGTAAGTCAGTGAGAAAGCTCAGGTACATACAAACAAACACTTTCAAGTAGAGGTCCAAACTTGAACCTGGCATTTGGTTTAGTTAGCTTTCTTTTTTCTGCTTGCTTCAGCAGCTCACATAGCCATTGTCTCTCAAGTGGAAGATGCATTTGAAGTCTGGAAATAGAAGTCTAGTGCCCAATGAAATCTGTGGGCTCCCTTGGACTTCAGTGAGCTCTGTCTCATCAAGGCAGAAGGGAATACATCTTCCTGCCTCTGCTTTGTCTCTGGAAGTCTTATACTTTAAATCACTAGCTCTACTGTGCGCAGGACTATTTCTAACTGCCCTTTCCAGAGATAGCTTATATTTTTATATCCTTTCATGCAAATGCAAAGTTGAAGTAAAAAGAAAGTTTTAGGTTGAAAGTGGTTGTATACCTATATCGTATTGCACATGTGATTCTTTCAAACCACCAGATCTTTCTGAACTTTTTCCCCCTCAGCATTTGTCCTCTGGATATTTTTTCCCATTATTGAGTGTTTTATGGTATTCTTCTGTTGTCATGCCCCCTTTAATTTACATTACAAATAGCATTACACTAATAGCTCTTGTCTTTGCTTAGATCTGGAAGATATTACAATAATCAGAATTTGTACTGGGAATAAATTCAGAGAATAGGTGTTTTAAGTGGATGTTTTTGTTTTCTGTACTGAAGTCCCCTTTTCCCCCACATGACCTGACATGAGATTGAATGGTAGTAGTCAAAATGATATGAACTAAAGTATGTCAAATATGAAATACAGAATTCTCAAATTCTCATACTTTTCTTCTTTTTTTTTTTTTTTTTTTTTTTTTTTTTTTTTTTTTTTTTTCTGTCCTGGGGCAATTATCTAGTTATAGATTGCATTTGTTTAATAAGACTTCTTAAAATTTTTACTTCTCTAATACTAAAAATAAACTAGTTTCAGTAAAGCAAACGTACTAGGCAAAGCTTGTATGATTTGGTAATTTATCATGTGTGGATGCCAGGGACCCAAGACTTTCATCAGCTGCTTTGAAAAATGTATGTTTGCTTTCATAATGGAGCTGGAGTGTAGGTGACTACATGAGGTAGGGAGGTAGCTTGTCTCTTAAAAATACAGAAAATATTCTTAAGAAAACATGTTGATATGTGCACAATCATAATCAGTAATTTTGGCAATTTCTGAAAGAGAGGAAAGTCAAATGTAGCTGAAAGGACTGCAATATTTTCACCTTCCTGTAGAAAGCAATACCTCAGACCTAAGCAAGTAAAGAAGAACAAGAGAAAACTCACAGAAACAAAAAATTGAAGTGAATTGAAGATTTTGTTTAGCATCTAAGTTATTTGGTTCTAGTATGAAAAATGTTAGATCTTGGTCCATTGCTAATATAAATTGATTTAGCTACCATTCTGACCTTCTCTATGGACTGTGTCAAACTTTTACCACAGGAGAATGTGGTCTAATATAAAAGGCTTGTGTTAATATGACATTAGGAGCTATTGTGCCAGAGTTGTCAAACTCAAAGTAGCTTAGTTTAGCAAATGCAATGTCAATTTGTAATGTGGTAGTGAGTGAAGACATTGTAAATTTGTCATTAGAGCTATTGGAAGAAGCAAAGTTGTTTTCTGAAAATGCAGGTTCTCAAACTGAAAGTTGATATAGCAGGGTAAGTACTGCCCTGGGATGGTCTGTGCTGGGTATTGGTAGAACAGTTCCTAAATATCAAATTAACAGGAGAACACAATGTACTGTTACTGTGCCTGTACAGATTATTAATGCACCTCTTGCTGCTACTTCTTCCCTATAATTCATATCCCATACTACATAGGGCTCTTCTATTTGCAAATAGTTGTTTGTGGTACAACTACATGTGAGCAGCTCTCTTTTATGCCACAGTGTGGCAAGTGGGGGCAAATAAGTGTTTTGAGTCTCTCCAGATATTGGTCTGTTTTCTGTATACTTTTTTTAGTCTCATGCAATGAAATGTTTTGTAATGGGATGCATCACCTCTGCCCATTCCTGTCCTACTCAGTTGATGCTCCTTAATGGAGTGCACTCTGATGCAAAGCAGCAGCCTTTTCAAGACTACTTGAAGTTTGTCTGTGTATGAGCCCCTGTGGTATTCATACAGGGTTTTTTGGTTGGGAAACCTGTGTGAGAGTGGGATGGGGTTGAGAGGAGTATGGACTTTTACTGTGGCAGATAATGTTGTCTAGAAAAACTTCTTCCTGTTGGATATAAACATTTAATTTCTCTGAAAAAATCTTGAATCTCAAAATACAGTAATAAGGATAGATAGCATTATTTATGAAAAATATTTTTTGCCTATTTTCCATTTCAATTCTAGATTGTACTGTAAAACTTTTGACAAGCAAAAGGTAGAACTGAGGTGTAAAAAAAAGCTGAACATTCTCTTCAATAAAAGTTTGCATCTGCTCCATTTCACTTTTTTATTTCAGTGTAAATATAGATCAGGCATTTTGTCCCTCTGACCCTTAACTGAGACCTCTTAAACTTATTCATGCAACAAATATGCCTTTTACTTTCAAGGATATGATGGACAAAGTTTACCTTTTAGCATTCAAATTTCCATTTATGGTTGTTCTTCAGTAAGATTGAAACTACAGGTCATTATGACACAGCATGCAAATACTATATTATTCTTGCTGAAGCTTAGGAGGTATGAAACGTTTTTGACATTTTCCAGAATAGCTGTGATTATGCTGCCTGAAAGATCAAATATGGATGGGAGCTGCGGTGCCATAAGTTGAGTGGGAAGAAGTGCAATCTTTTTGTGTTATGGGGTTTTAATGATTTATGGAAATTTTGTCATCTACTATGTTGATTTGGGATTGGACACCCATTTTTTCAATCCAAAGCACTACCTTTGTAATTAATTATGGAATTTATAGCTCAGTGATAATGCTGAAGCATTACCTACCAGAATAGATTTATTTTGGAAGGCAAGTTCTTGAGGCAAAGCAAGTCTACAGAGAGATCTTTGACTGTACTGATTAACGAAACCTCTGGAATCTCCAGTAGTATGGGTAGGTGGGCGAGACTTTTATTGCTAGTCATTGGCTATAGGTTCAACACACAAAAGAAACCAGTGAACTGATTTGCCATAGAAATAACTGGTACATTAACATTTGCTTTCAGCTGTGACTTGCTGGTAATTATTTTGTTAGACTATGAATTTTCTGTCTCAAGAAAATTTTTGTGACCATGTGTTTATGCGCATAGGACAGTCACCTCCCCTTCTTTCTCCCACACTAACAGCATCAGTATTGAATGCTCAGGACGGCAAGACAGGAAATGCAGAGCTGAAAGTGAATTCCCTGCAAACATGGCTGTGCTGCTACGGGGGGTGTTGCTGAGCTTTGCCAGACTTTTGCCATTTTGTTATGAGCACTGGTATCCCTTATAATTGTGGAAAGTGGTGGCAGCAGCAGCTGCCTCCTTGCGGTGCTGATGATCACGGTTGTAGCTTGATGCTGCATGGTATTGCCTCATGCTGCATAATCCAAGTTACTGTAACAGACTGGGCAGAGATATTCTTGTCTTTTCAGTCTGTAGTCTACCCCCTGCACACCTGGGCACTTTGCTTCCTTTAAAAATAGAGGTATTGAAAGTCTCAGTTATTTCTCACATAACTAGTAACGAAGGCAAGAGAGTCACTGGGGGTTCAGGAGGGAGTAGACCATAAGGTACTTCTAATGAAAGACAGGTGAGAGATTAGAGGTAGCAGAGTTATGGGAGGAAATAACATAATTTCTCTTGTCTTAGCTTTGCAGCTTAGTGGCAAGCAGTTTAAGAAATATACTGCAAACTTCATGTAGTAAAATGTAATAACTCTGTGACTAAGACAGGAATTCCTGTTTGGGGCACACATGATCTTTATGTGGAAATGAAACATTGCTTTGTACAAATAGAAAGGTTGCGGAATGTTATGTAAAAGGCATTAGCTTCATGGTATTTAGCATTATTTCCATCAGTACGTCTCAATGTACTTTACAGAGGAGAGATGGACCAACTCTTTCTTCTCCAAACACCTAATTTTTTGAAACAGAGGAATGGTGTCATATCAGTAACTTGCAAAAGTTGTCATGACCCAGGAGTTACTCTGTGCATGTTGGACCCCAGGGCAGGGCTCTGTCCCCTCCTGCCTGTCCACACAGATCTATGTGCAGAAACACATGATGTCTATGACAGCTTTAGATACTTTACATAAAAACAGGCACTGGATAGTTTTTCTGTTCACCATTTTGCATGGCCAGAACTCCCTAGAGGAATGAGAATTTGGGCAGAAGCATGAGTGAACAAATACTATGTAGAGATAAGCTTTGAGACTGCCATAGCAATGATTGTATTTTGCTTTGGCAGTTTTGCTGTATCGGTGGGACCTTAGGCTAGTTATTAAGACCATTGTGTTTTATTGTGATAACAGTTGAAGTTGGAAATGCTCACAGTTAAAATATCCCCATCCTCTTGAGCCCACTGAAGTTTTCATCATCTGTGTTCATTGTGTCTGGAAAATTCAGGCACATCCCCAAAGGCCTCTCTGCCCTCCCAGGTGCACAGGGGAATCCTGCAGATGGAAGGAAGGCAGAAAGCTATGCATGTCTAATCTAAGTAGTCCTTTTGTGAGTATGCTGATGAGCACAGGGAGAGATGCATGCTTGGGATATGAGGCAGAGAGGAGCAGGGCGAATGAATTGAAAGCCCTTAAGATGAACGTTGGCATGGAAACCACTGCCTTTCCTCTGTGCAGAGGTATGTTGGATGCTTACTTCTTGTGAAGTCAAGCTCATATCTCAAATCTGTGATGCAAAAGTGCCTCAGAGGTCCCTGGGGCTGTCTGCAGGAAGCCAGCACTGCCCAGACACGGCTGCTTCCATCTCTGCAGCTGAGGAGCTGGCTCGCAGCTTGGCAGTATAATCAGTGTCTGCCTGAACTCTCATGGCTAGTAGTGAGACGGAGCAAGTGTGGTGCTGTGTCAAGTCTCTTCTGATCCCTGACTGAAAGCATGACTGAGCCTCATGAGACCAGGAATCTGCATTCAGTTATCAACTCTGGACCCTTTTGTGCCAATGACTTCTCCATTTGTAAAACAAAATAGGTCTCTTATTTTTTGCAAGTACAAAAAGAACATGCCAACATACTTATGATCCAGACTGATAAGAAACCCTACATGAAAAGCTCTTTTAAGTTAATCAAAGAATTGATTAACTTACATTAATCAATTACACACCTCAAATTGCTATGTGTGGTGAAGATGAGACACCTGGACCTCCTTCTGTGCCCCTGCAGTAACGGAGGGTTTGCCTGGCAGGATTCCTTCTCATAACCCAGGATTTAACTTATTTGCCAAAGAAATCATAAAATTCCTACCCACTCTATGCAGATGTTTTAATTTGCTTTTTTTGTCTTGCTACTCTGGGACACAGGACATATGGGACAGGTGAGGGGGCTGTAAGAAGACACTGGAAGCTGAGGTAAGGAGAGTCTGGGTGGATTGCCAGTCATAAATGTACCTCCTGTAGATGTCTGGGCCTTGTGGAGCAAATCAGTGTGGCAGAGAGGACCTGTGCCCCACCTCAGAGGGGCAAGGAAGAGACAGGGACATGAGTTTGCATTGTGTCCCACAGCACACATGCACTGAAGTGTAAGTGATATTATACCTGTAGCTCTTTGGTCAGATTTTCAGTCCCTATATTGTTAATTTTGTAGGTGCTAGAAGTTGCTCTGTATTTATGAACCAATGTCTTGTGTGTTCAGGCATGTGAATGTACCTGAAGTCTTTCTCAATTCTGGGCTTTGTTTGTTCTACCTGCCCAGTATCACATGCTGTCTTTCTGTTTTGCTTTCCTGAATTTGTCTTTGAATCTTTTAAAAGAATTGATCCTTTATTCTTGTTGTTGCTTAAGTCTTGTTCTTTCTTCCTCTTCTGTTAAAGAAAATACCAAAGTGACCAAATCAATTTTCTGTCCACAAATCTGGAATAGCACTTGCACCTTTCTAAATTTTGTGGCATGTCTCCTTCATTTTAACCTGACACAGGTTCAAAAAAAGTCAGACTGAAAACATGATTAAGTGTTGTGATCATACTTTACTTTCTATATTTACTGGGCCTTCAGAGTTCCCCCGTTTAAAGACTTTTTTTCTGTAGAGAAAATGAAAGCTGAGGGTCTGAGTGAATGAGACTCCAAGACCTGTAATATATAGGAGAAACTTTAGTTCTTGGATCTTGTTAGTCTATAAATGCTTACAACTCCTACAACGAATCACTTGTTTTAGAAAGTATTTCTTGGTCTCTGCTCCCTGTGTTTATGAAATGGAGATCTCTTGCCTTTCTTTACTCAACAGTAGAGGCAGTCAGCATCTTGGCAGGATAAGGAAAGGATGTTTCTAATTAATGTTTGCTTCATGCTAGTGCTGCTTTCAAATATTGCTAGTGATACACCAATAGTTTTGAACCACCATTTTGGTTTTTTGTGACCTTGTGTGCTTTCATATTGTGTCTGCAGTTAGTTTATTGCATTTAAAGATACAGTGAAAATGAGACCAGAACCCATTGGGATTTTTTTAAAGACTCAGATTGCTCTGGGAACAGAGCAGAGCAGTTTGGTGACTGACATTTACAATAAGCCTCAGTACACAAATCTTAAAGTTCTCCCAGCTCAGAGTAGGTGTAAATGAGGGAGGTGTGATGACTGTGAGATAATTTAGTTTGTTGGTATCCTTCTGTGATCTACATGAAAACTGTTATGAAACCTTACAGTTGAATTTATATTAAAAAGTGGGGCTGTGGATGTAAATCCAGAGAGTCTGTGTAGAAATTTAGGGCCTGTGTATTCCTTTAATAAACATTGTACTATTTATGGGTTGCCCTTGGGAAGACTCAGAGAGAGTAGTAATTGCTCACTGTTTCTGTATAATAATGGATGTTTCATCTCCTTTATACATTGTATAGTGCGTCATTGTAGAAAATCTTTCAGAACACTAGTATTTTAGATGGATTCATGGCAGTGAGAGTACAAAACTGTAATTAGCATGTGTTGATTTAATTGTTCTGGAGTGTGGTGGGGGTTCAGATGGCAACTTCAGTCATTGCTGCCAGAAACAAGGTTAGACAAATGCTTGTTCTGGAAAAGTATAAAGCTTTCAAGAGTGGATATTTAAGACCAAGATTTTCATTGTCTGGGGAAAGATAAGGTTGTTATGTAAAAGTGAATCTGCTGAGGAGAATAAAGCAGTGAGTGTGCTACCATTGCGAAATGCAGAGATGTTTTTTAATAGAGGAAGCAGAAAACAACTAGTTTTATTTTTTTTTTTCAGGGTGAAGGTTGCTGAGAGTTGTGGACGATGGCTGAGGCAGTTTTATTGTATTTCAGCTTAATGATGCAGTGCATGAAAGTTAATGCTGCATCAGAGCTACTCTGTAATCATTCATCAGGGTCAGGAGAAGGGTGTTCTCTGCAGTGGGAACATGCTGTGCCTGAGCTCCAGGGGGGATGTTGCTGGCTGATATATATGAGTGTTCATCCAGGAAGATGCTACATAAGAAACGGGAAGGAGGGTAAAACATTTGCTGCTTCTGGGGCATGGGTTTCTGCTGAAAGGGATTTGAAAGACCATTTTGTTGCACAAAAGTCTGTCTTCCCAGTGCAACTTGTTTACTTTAGCACACTGACAAATACATATAAATAAAGATGCTGAAGCAATATGTAGGTTATTCCCTTTTATGAAGAATGCCAGACTGAGTAATTTTGAGGAAGGACCTTAGTTCTCATTACATTTCATTAATTAGAAATATAGACACACAAAAATACCTGGCATGTGGCATCACACCTGCCCTGCTGCAGACGCTTAGTAGTATTCATCATCATTAAGAACAAAAAAGTGCAAATTATGTAAATTCAAGTGAAGTAGCAATAGCTAAAGAAACTACACATGGAGAAAAAACAGATGGTAAAAAAATACTGTACTATTAGAAGTTACAAACTGTTATTGAAGCTGGTACTTTAAAGTCTTTAGAGTAGGGGTCTAGAAGAAGGAAACCATGCTGGCTCTGACAAAAATTCTTCCGTGACCTTAAATGAGTCTCAGTGAACACAGAAAAAATTGCAAAGACATTTGAATCACTCAGATTTTCAAAGAGATTGGATGGTTATACCTGTCCTTAGAGATTCCCACTGATCTCTTGCCAAAGGAGAAATAGGATTTTGCACTCCTGTTTTGAGGAAATGTAACTAGTAAAATAATGCTAGAGCTTGCCTCTCTTCAGAGTTGCCTATGGAGAGTGACTAGATCCATCAAGTAAATGGCACAGGAGACTAACACTAATGTCTTGCTGCTATTTACAGAAAAAAGCATTCAGCAATAGTTTTCTTTTTCGTAGAATTTCTTCCAGGTCAGGGAAGTTTTTCTTAGAGACAAAGTACTCCTTCCTAGTATCTGAATTCAAGGCTGTGATGTGAAGGCTTATGCCAGTGCAGAACATATTTGCCAGCTGATTTTGTGGAGTAATCTTTTTCACATTTGTCGTGGTTTCAGCCAAATCCACCAAAACCCGATTGAAAGATGTTCCCCCCTCCCCCCTTTTGGTCAGAGAGGAGAGGAAGGAGTTAAAGAGATTCAAGAGTTTAGAACAAACTAAACTACTTTAATGAAAATATAAGTAATATAATAAAAAGGAAATTTAGGAAAAAAAGGAGTATACAACATATACAAAACCGTATCAAGCTCCCAGGTGACGACCACGTCACCAGCAGGCTTCAGGAAAAGTCCCAAACTGGACTTGGTGATTGACAGGAGCCGGATTCCAGATCTGAAGTCAGGAACGCTCGGATCAGGATCAAAGGCAGACGAACAGGCAGAGTCCTCCTTGGATATCAGCCATCGAGAAAGGGCGAAGGGGCCGAAGGGAGTTGACCTGTTGATCCTTCAGCTTTTATACGGGGCATGATGCTGATGGGATGGAATACCCCTGTTGGTCAGTTCTGGGTCACCTGTCCTGTCCGCTCCTCCTTGAAGGTGGGACCCTCCAACGGGCAAATGCTGAAAATTATCTGACCTTGGTTCTTCCAGCAATAAGTCTAAACAAGGGCCTCTCTGCATACCATCCCTTGGTATAATCAGGTCTTATCACTGTGAGACAGAACAGCTTTGAACAATGTGCTGTTAATTTCAGAGTTTAGCTAGTTAGAAGAGACCCAGCTAAGAAAGTAAAACTGTAAAACAGAAAATTGGTTTGTTTTACCTCAAACCAGGACAACATTGTAGTATGACTTTTTCATTGCAGTAATATAGCATATGAGTAGGGTGAGCTGAATACACTGAAGGGCCATGGTGTTTTGTCTGTTGGTCTGCCCCTGTAAATGAACCTGGGTGCAGTGACTCGGAATTGCTGTATTGATTCTGTGTTAGTCAAGGTGTAGGGCTGTTTGTTCTTGAGACCTGTATTTATCTTCTAGGGCAGGATAGGTAGTCACACAGAATATTTTTTGGAGTGATGGGCCACAACCTAAGTCTTCCCAGCAAAGGTCCTGTGGTCTCTATCCAACTGTAAAGCCTTGCAGAGTGGCACATATGCTAAGAGATTGGAGACGTGGAATCAGACTTCCCTAGGAGGAGCAGGGATTTGAACATAAGATATGGCTCTGACAAATGTGAGCAGGACACATCAGCAGACATTTACCTGTGTGCTATGTTGCCATGTCACTGGTTAATACTTCTCTCTAATGGCACTGTAAAGCAGCAGCATAGTAGTGTGTTTATATGTAAAAGGCACTATTAACCCCAGAGTTTACTACTTGCCAGTGTCCTATTATCCAGCTGTGTTAACAGCAGAAACACATGATGGAGTTGACTTAAACACCATCTGGGGGCTAGTTTCCTGACCACAAGACACATACACAGAAGATTAAGTTTCCATGGCCATAAGAAATATTCAACAGAAGCCTAATTAATAGGTTGCTTAAGTCCTTGTGGCATCTTAAAAATATTTAAGGGAGGACAACTGGTAAAGTACAATGGGTCAAGGCTACAAAGAAGCCTTCCCTGCAACACATAAAGCTCTTAAAATCAATTAGAAAGGCTTTATAAGAATTTGTCCCATATGAGAAAGGCTGGGCTGAAACCTGTCAGGAAGCAGGTTGTAGGGCTTGCTACAAGTCAGCTACATGCAAGGAATAATAATAGCATTTAGGATGATGTACAGTTGCATCAGTCTGAAACAAGTTCTGCTTTTGCATTAGATTTCTAATATGACTTGGGGCAGGTTAATTGGTGCTCTGTGATTGACTTACCCTAATGTAGGGTAACCAGTGATAAAGCCACTTTCCTCACAAGGGTACTATAACGACTAATACTTTTTTAAGTATTTAGATATGACAAAGGTGAGGAGTAGCAAAGAACAATAGATGCTTGCTGGTTTGAAATGTATTGTGTACAGTCTGTAAAAGCTGTGTTAAAAGAACTGTGTCATATAATATAGAAGACCTGAACCTAGATCTTTTTCATTGTTAAAGTTATGCTTTTCTGGCATTTCCCACCATCCTTTTTAAGATGCTGTTGTTATGGCAACGCTGTTTCTATGAAGAGATTCATATGAAATACTAAACCCTCCTTGCACTTTGACCTGTTTTGGCACACTCAAGATATTTACATGCATATATTATTGAGTTGTTCTTGTTTAACTGGAAGGAGTTAAATAATAATTTTGAGCAGAACTTCATTTTGCCAAAATCATAGAATCATAGAATGTTTAGAGTTGGAAGGGACCTCAAAGATCATTGAGTTCCAACCCCCCTACCATGGGCAGGGACACCTCCCACTAGAGCAGGTTGCTCAAAGTCACATCCAGCCTGGCCTTAAACATCTCCAGGGATGGGGCATCCACAAGTTCTCTGGGCAACCTGTTCCAGTGCCTCACCACTCTCACAGGAAAGATTTTTTTCCTAATATCCAATCTAAATCTCCCTTCTTCTAGTTTAAAACCATTACCCCCTGTCCTATTGCTACACTTCCTGACAAAGAGTCCCTCTCCTGCTCTCCTGCAGGCTCCCTTCAGATACTGGAAGGCTGCTATAAGGTCTCCTTGGAGCCTCCTCTTCTCCAGGCTGAACAGCCCCAGCTCTCTCAGCCTGTCCTCATAGGAATCACAGAATCACAGGATTACCTACATTGGAAGGGACCTCTTAAGATCATCTAGTCCAGCCAATGGAAANCTTCCCCAAGCCTGTAGTGCTGCCTGGGGTTGTTGCAACCCAAGTGCAGGACCCGACACTTGTCCTTATTGAACCTCATTCCGTTAATGAGTTAAGGAGAGGTGCTCCGTCCCTCTAATCATCTTCGTGGCCCTCCACTGGACCTGTTCCAACAGTTCTATGTCCTTTCTAAGTTGAGGACTCCAGAGCTGAATACAGTACTCCAGGTGGAGCCTCACAAGTGCAGAGTAGAGAGGGAGAACCACCTCCCGCTACCTGCTGGTCACACTTCTTTTGATGCAGCCCAGGATGCGGTTCTGGGCTGCCAGCACACACTGCCGGCTCATGTTGAACTTCTCATCCATGAGCACTCCCAAGTCCTTCTCCTCAGGGCTGCTCTCCAGCCATTCTCTGCCCAACCTCTATTTGTGCCTGGGATTGCCACATCCCAGGTACAGGACCTTGCACTTGGCTTGGCTGAACTTCATGCCATTTGCATGCGCCCACCTCTCAAGCCTGTCCAGGTCCCTCTGGATGGCATCCTTTCCCTCCAGCATGTTGACTACGCCACCAAGCTTGGTGTCATCAGGAAACTTGCTGAGGGTACATTCTATCCCACTGTCCATGTCTCCAACAAAGATGTTAAATAGCACAGGTCCCAGTACTGACCCTTGTGGGACACCACTCATCACTGTCCACCACTTGGATGTTGAGCCGTTGACCACAACCTTTTGAGTGCAGCCATCCAAGCCAGTTCCTTATCCACTGAGTGGTCCATCCATCGAACCCATGACTTTCCGGTTTGGAGACTGGGATGTCATGAGAGACATCATACCTGCTGTCATTATACCTGCTGTTAAGTACTGGTGTGTTTAATGCAACCTATATAAAAAAAATTCAATGATGTGTTTCCTCTACCATGTCCTAGACTTGGAGAGAGGCCTCCACAGCAACCTCCTTGCAGCTTTTAATAATCATGGGTGAGTGGAATGATATCATTAAGTTCACACGTAACTTACTGCAAAGGATTGTATTTAATTTTACTTTTGCACACATCATTTATGTGCTCCTGCATTCCTCTAACAAGAGCCTCTGGAGGGAGATCTCTCTGATATCCACTCCCCCAATAAACAATAGCAGCAAAGTGGCACCCTGACAAGATCATGAAATAGTCATGAGAAGTCCCAAAATAAGAGATGGCAGTAAAATGTTATTGGGTCTTCTAACCAAAAAGAACAGAGGTGTGTGATATTACAAGCTTCCAGATGGCAGAAGATGGAAAAGACAGCTTTATGATCTGCTCTTATGAATCCTAACAGTGACATGTCACTGATGAATGAAAGGTATAATTACTTAAAGGGGGAGGGTGTTTTTCATTTCTTGGAGTGGTATTTCACTAGTTGGATGTGTTAACTCAAGTTGCATTATGAAATATTTTCTGGGAAGAGAGAGTAGAAGCTTATGCACAGTTCTGTTATTAAAGTGCCTGGTATGTTCAGTTATTTTCCTTAATTGTGCTTCAAATCTTAGTTTCTAATACTCTGAACATAACTAACCTTTTTCCTTCCTGTAAAAATGTCTAGAAAGTGCTTCATGAACAAATGTGGAATAAACACATCTTAGTAATACTTTGTACTGAGTAGTGCCTTTAATGTTACTATGTTTGGGGAACATTCCTCAAGATAGATTTCTTCAAGACATTTCAGTTGTGACAATCCCAGAGGGTCGTGACTGGAAATCCTAATCTTTCTACTAATTGGTTACTATAATGGGTCTTGGGCCATATCTGTCTCTAAGGTATGAAAAGTATAAACTGCTTTCTGATAATGGATAAATATATTTATTTTTATGTCTAAACATAAATCTTAGTGAACGGTTAATTTTGAGTTGCCTTCACTGCACCTCAGTTGCAAACTGTTTCAAGTGTAGTGTACTAGGCATGCTGAAATATTCATGCATTTATTGGGGGTTGGAGGGGAAATGAGGGCATGTTGGTGTTTAATTGGTTGAATTTAAAAATTGCTATTACTCTAAGCAAATGCATCTGAAGATACTTACCTGCTCTTTGTTTCATGAGCTGTATAATTCTTAGTCTCTACCCTGGCTTTTGCAGGTAGCAAACTGTTGCTAACACTGGCCTCAAAAACGAGTTTCTGTGCAACTTTTGTGTATAATTTCAACCTGCAGGAAGCCCTCTAAGAAAACTAATTTTCTTTGCCTATTGCTTTTAGGCTATATCTATATATGCTAGTAATTTGGTGCACTGGTGGTGAACCAGTAGATGAAAACAGTGCTGGGGCTCCTACCTCTGTCTACATTGTGTGCTGCTTGTCAGGCTTGCCTGGGACTGGACTTAGCCTGGTCTCCTGGACTGACTGCCTGCCATCAAACGGGCTTCAAAGCTGACCAAAGGCTCAGTCATTAGTTCAGACTCTTTGGACCAAGAGGCTTGGGAATGCAGTCACTATGTTTTCTAGAGGTGATGATGTTATTTGTACTCCTGTCTGGGCTCCTGGTTATTTGTACTCCTGGTTCTGGGCTGTTCTGAAGGCCTGAGATGGGAGCAGTGACCTTCAAGGCAAAATTTGGTGCAAATATTCTCAACTTGTATTTATCAAATGCTGGGTATCTACAGATGATTGCTATGAGGGGAGATGAGAAGGTGATTTATCATGATAGTATTTCTAATTGTTAGTGTGTTCTCTTTCTGAGGTATTTACACTCAGGTGTTTGCACGGAAAGCTGTTTACATGATCTCTTACTTGGCTTTTTTCTTCTCTGACCTCCAGCCATCAGTCTCTGCTGTGATACTTCATACTTTATGCTGCCACCCTGTACCCTGTGCTTTTCCCTCCATCACGCGCCAGTGGAAAAACCCGAATTAAGGTGCTCTGTGATACATACAAATAGAGAAAGACAAGAAGGTGGAGAAGAAATGAGTTTTCTCTTTCAGTCATCATTGGGCTGCTTCTTACTGTATTGAAATACCAGCAAGAAAATCTCTTTTCCATGCAATGATGTTTTTTTTAATAGATATGACTAAGCTGCAACTGACTGTATTGCATTTTGGCCAGTTTCCACATCTTATTAGCTACACTTTCTAAGGTTGGTTTTTTTTTGTGTGTGTGTTGGTTAAGCTAATTCTTGTTTGTATAAAAGGAAATGCAAAGTTCATAATCTGCTGTGATGGTCTCTTTACCAGTTGCACAGTGACATTAGAAAATCTTTATAGTGTACAATAAGCACTTACTAAAAAAGTAAGTTTTTTTAAAACCAATTCAATACAGCTCTGTCATTAGCAGTGTTCATCACTCACTGGCATTCATTAGCTGACCCAGTTGGTTTGCATTGCAAATTAATTGATAGCCATGGATGGGTGTAAATGCGTAATAAGCTATATTATTCATATGTAAATATCCTTTTGATAAAATCCATCTTCACTTGCTAATGCCCTAAAATGCTTTGATGTTTATGGACCATAATTTCAGCCATGCCTCATTTTATCAGTGGTTTTTCTGTTGCCACAAAGTCTTTTATTTTTCACTCATTAAAAGTAACTATTGCAACACTTCCAGTGACTAACTAAAAAAAATGGTTCCCTATATATCAGGATTTCTCTGTTTGATCAAAAATCCTGCTTTGATGGATTTCTTAAAATTAGTTGGAACACTTTTTCAGAAACTTTTTTTTTTTCTACGTTGAAACCTGGGATGAAGATAAGAACTGAATTCTGGTAAGAGAGCTTTTTCACATTCTTACATGCTGTTCCCAAGCCTCTCATTAGTAGGCTGTCAGCTTTATAGCCAGAAGGTAGCCTCCTCCTAAAAGAAACTGTGGGAATTCTTTTTGAAACTATCATGCTAGTTTTATTTCTGTAGCTAGTGATTATAAAGATAAACTTTCATGTTAAGAAGTACTAATGACTTAGAGGCTAATTACCATCAGTTTACAAAAGCCTTTTAATTTTCGATTGCCTTTGAAACCTGGCCTGAAGAATGCAAATACTCAGGAACTGGGTTTCCTTACACAGCAGTGTTGTTGTGTGCCATGTCAGCTAAGACCACATCATAGTTTAGATGCTAGTCATTGTGCTAGTTATTCAGAGACTGGATAAATCAGTTGTTGTCAATGTCTGTTGGATCTTGCCCTGTATCTTAATCACTGAGGCTGGTTCATCTTGCATCGTGGTGGCAGAATACTATAGACAAACAAGTGTCTCAGCAGTTTGTGGCAAAAGGACATGCATGCTTTTGTGTAAGATACACCAGAAGGCATAAAAGCTAATAATATAATTCTTCTGATCTCAGAAGAAAGTCGTTCTGATTTACATCCCTGTATCTGAAAACAATATCAGACTCTGAATGTCTTAGGAGGTATTATCCAATTAGAGAAAAGGTTGGGTTTGCACATTTACTGTCTATAATAGTATTTCTTAGTTACTGTTGGTCAGATCTGTGCAAGACATGGAAATGGGTATGTGGGGGAGTGAGAGAGAATAGCATCCTATAGAGAAAATTTAAGCAGGAATAGTTAGTTTCCATGGAGAATATATTCAGAGTGAATTTATCCATTAGCAAATTGCCCCTGTTGCTTTTCCAGCTGTCTTTAATCTCCTCACTTGTGTCTCCTAAACATATTTTTGTAAAAAGCATAAACTTAGGCTACCAATAACGCCTTGTTCAGAAGAACGTTTAATCAGAATTAATCCATGATTCCAAAAGAAGATGAAGCAATAAATGTGCTGTTTCCTGTTTGAGAAATGGATGTAACTATGTGGTAATAGATCCACTGTTATTGAGACACTTAAGAAAACTGTGATGGTTTATCTTGTGAAGGCACAAGGAGCACACTTTACATAAAATTAGCTCTTAAAGTCCTCTTTTAAAAAGAAACAGGTAGAGCAATCTTCATCTTCCTGAACACCTTTCCGGCACAAGCTCTTCACAGGGAAAGAGGTTAAAAAATTCTCTGTAGAGTCCTAGAGACCAAGGGATCTACAGCAAAAAAAGGTGGACGAAAAGTCCTTTTTGGCAACTTTCTGAAGCTGGGCAAAGCCCTGGGCTTGTGCGGAGGGCTGTCAACTGGTGGGCGGGCTGGTGTCAGCTGGTGAGTCAGCCTGGGCGGATCCAGCCCATCCCGCGGTAAGCTTGGAAACGTGGCAGCGCAGGTCTCGAGCTGCAGCGAATGCCTAAACCTAGCACTTGAAACAGAGATTGGTGGAGACAATGGTTGTGTTAGGTGTAAGCAGATCACTGATCTGCTCAACCTCGTGGCAGAACTGAAGGATGAGGTCAATAGACTAATATCTATAAGGGAATGTGAAACGGAGATAGATTCATGGTACCAGACTCTGCAGACCCCCTCGACAGAAGGAGTTGACCCAGGGAATAAGGGGGAATGGATACAGGTGCCTAGCAGAAGAGTCAAAGGAAATTCCTCACAGCGCTCCTCACCTTTCTATTTGCCCATGCACAGTAAGTATGGAGCACTGGAGGCTGAGGAGAATAACAAAGAAGAAACAGCATCTAGGGGGTTGCCTAA
>VZRU01019373.1:5239-41732 GCA_013398155.1 Pedionomus torquatus
TAATTTTTAGTATTTTAGCTGAAACTATAGGTTTCATACATCAAAAAAAAGATAGTTCTTTCCCATCCGTTGCATTGGCCCCAATTTTCAGGTCTCTTGCTGGGTCAGCTGCATCCTCTGGCAGCGTCGTCTCTACTCTATAGCCCAGGTGTGTATACCCTTTGCTACCAATTTAGTGTTGTTTTTCTCCTCTGATTAGGGCTTTTCTCTGCAGCTGGGAGCAGGCTGAAGCACTTGCCGACATGAAAGGTGCGTTTGTTTGCAACCGGCCAGTTAGGACAATACTTGACCTTCACAGTTGTTGAATAACTTCAGAGAAATACTTAACTGCTTCACGGAAACAAGGGGTGTGGGTGGGAATTTAACAAGTACCGAGTGAATCTGGTGGCTGCTGGGCCAGTGCTTTCTCCCCATAAGGTAAGGTTTTAATACCCAGTATGAATTTAAGGTTTGTGCTGGTATTTCGGTGGCTCCACAGATGGATGTTTGGTCTTCATATTGCTTCAGGGAATGGAGCAAGTACTACTCTTGGCCCTCTTTGAACCTCAAAGGTAAAAAGGAAAACTGCCTTTTTTTTCAGGGTGGTCGCTGGGGATGGGACTATTTTAGCTACAAGAAGTTGTAATGTAGTTTGTTGGTTGTTTGTTGTTTTTTTTTTTTTTTTTTAAATGTTTTGCTTATAGCATGTGAACAGGTTTTACTTCATCAATAGCTGTGCCTTTAACCTGCAAGGATGGGTAGAATTTTCAGGTAGCTCAGAAGGGAAAGTCTGCTGCTCACCACAATTTTTCAGCTCATATTAAAGCAAACAAGCAAACCCCTATCTTCTTGACACCGCTGGCTCTGTAGGGAGCAACACGCAATAATTTCCCATGGTTTGTTTATGTCTGTATCTAAGGAAATCCACTATATCGAAATCACCTGTCCATGTAGTGGCTTGTCTTAGATTCTTTGTGTGTCTGATGTATTTATTTTGAAGTACATTGAGCAGACGTTGCCAAGTTGGGCAGAAATACAGCAGGTGATGATGCAGCATGGCTAATGTATAATACTGGAATTTGGGAGCATTGCTAGCCCACGGTGCCCAGGAGTTTATCTGAAGCAGAGGAGCCACGTGGTCTTAGCCCAGCCAGGCATGGCAAATGCGGAGAAACCCGTCAGCTGAAACCTGCCACAGAAAAAAGAATTTGTCCTAACCCAGTAACCTTCACTTAATTGTCTTATTTGTCTGGTTAGCTTTTCATTTGGCGGAGAGTTTGTACTGCAGCAAAACCAGTTTTGTTTATTGTGCCTATTTCTTTCTTTAATTTGTGCTAATTCCTTGCCTGCTTCTTTCTGGGTTTGATCTGGGTCTGTCTCAGCTGTTCCAAACGCCAGCCTTTGTGAAGGTGAACAGGAGGTTACACAGTCCACTGGATTTCCAACAAGTCTATTGTTTGAAAGGGTGAATTTTTTTTTTATTGGCTTGATCGCTCGATCTCAGAATTTATTGTTGTATTAGGCAACATCAGGTTGCGATTCAGGATTTACCTTCAAGGTGGAGTCTGTGTCCATATGCAGTGTTGAGCTATGGTTCCTCCCTCTGTGGAGGGATGTTTGAGACCCAGTGCTTAATGATCAACAGGGTTTAGTGCTGATTTTATCCCTCTGCAGTATTTCTGGGTTTAGAGGAAAGATGAGGAAGTTGGTTGTGTTGCAGAGCTGAAGGGAGAGCTGGTTTGTGACTGATGCTTTGGCTGTTACACGGTTACAAGTGTGTGGAATTACCCATTCTGATTCACCTGTTAAGCAAACCCTGGGATCCCAGTCCCCTTTTTAGTTGTTTTTTCTTCCTTTCCTCCCTTGTTTATGACGTTTATCTCTGTATGCACAAATTGCCTGCATGTGTGCTGGATTCCCTCAATGGTAATACTAGGGTGAATTCAAGACTACCTAAAGGTTAGTTGAGGATGAATTCAGAAGTGTCTTGAGTTAACTTTTCAGCTGCTGGAGGTAGTCTGTCAGTGGTCTGGAGTGGAAGTTCTACAAAAACAAGCAGCTTCATACTGTGAGCAAAAACCCAAGTGCAGGCTTCACCTTGGGGGGTTCAACCCCAGCCTTCTCAATGTCAACAGAGGAGCCAAGGGCAGGAACGGAGGAAGGTGTCCTCTAGGAGGGGATAGGGTTGGTTGACCACCCAGGTGATGCTGGAGCAACATAATAAGCGTGATATTTCAATAGCAATGATGGGGAGAAGCAGCAAATGCTGCTTAAATTGTGCTTTGAACCTGTTTGTCCAGCGTGGTACGGAATAGTTGTCATTGGTGTTGGTACATGGTGGAGTCCAAATATTCTATCAGAAATGCTTGATGATTGTGTGGTGCCTTACACTTCATATGAAAGCTCAGGGGTTATTTTCCCCATTGCAGCCTGTAATAAACATAAAATACATAAAATCTGCAGCTGACAATATAATCTATGAGTCCTCGCCCTGCATTCTGTGGGCTGATGTTGAAAGAAAAAGGGGCTTAAGGATACAGAACATTACATTCTGCTATTCCATTTGGCCTGGTCATTTGCTAAAGGGCCTAAATTTGCAAGGATCACTAAATGAAGAGTCAGGGTGAAAATTTGATGTTTTTCAGTATTTTTGTTATGTTGTTAATAACTTCAGAAACATCCCCTCCTCTCCCCTCCCCTGGCGATGTGTTTATGGGTAAAGCGGTACCTTGTGGTGGTACCTCCTAACCTTGATCTTTGTGGCTGTTTTCTGGGGCAATATCAGCTGCTTTAAATTACGAGAGGGAAGCGGAGCACGACAACGAGGGTGCTGCTCCTCCTTTGCTAACGAATGTTTTCACACACCCCTCTGTCTCTCCTTGTACAACTTCTGTGCATTGCATGGAAATGGAAGTCAAAGCAATTTGTTTGATGTTATTTATTCAAATCTGGAAAGGATGGTTGTGCAAAGACCAAAGAAAAATGGTTTTAGTCTGACAAATGCCAAGGGTTTTTGTTTTGTTTTTAAAGCCCAAACAAACCCTTTGGGATCCTTGGCTGGGTATATAATAGCATGAAATACACCATTTCTTTCATTCTGCTCCCTAAAAATCTAATTCTTTATGCATTTAAAGTGGGAGTTGAGGCAAAACCAGAGTTTAGCTCTGTTGACCTATATTTATGAAAAGAGAAGGCTTGCTTAACTGTTGCAAGAAAATATATAGTGCTGTTTCTATACTCTGATGAAATGTATACATGTACTAAAAACACTTTTGGGATTCTTCATCTTCTTAGTGAATGTTTAAGTCCTTTCCAGCCAGATTCAATCTGTTTGTGCCGTTCGTAGCATGTGTATTCAGACTTCCCATTAATAGCCATGAAACATCAATGAAGAGGAGCAGCGGAACAGGGAGTATAGAAATAGGTGAAGAGGGGAGGTAGTACTGAGAACCTCCCCGATCTCAAGGTTTAAAGGTGAATTCTTTTTTCCTGCCTTTTTTTTTTTTTTAAATTATTTTTAATTCAGCCTACTCTAAAAGTGCAGTTTAATGGTTATCGTATTGCTTGTTGCGTAACTGTGGCACAGATGTTATTTTTTGTAATGTTGCCTGACATATTTAAAAGCGAAAGGGAGGAAGGGAATTTATACTCTTCGGAGATGAATATGTGGAGCCCATTAGTCTTAAAAAAAAGTGTGAAGAGCTTGTTAGAGCTGAAGCTGGCACATCTCTGAAAGGGGCTGATCTGTGGAGTGGAGCTCTTCAGATAAAGTGCAAGTGTTGTATCTTCTGGAGTTTGTTGTATGTGTTACCAGAGATAGCCTAAAATCAGAACTTGGCTCAGTACTTGCACACAGAATACCAGGTACGTGCTTAAGTATTTTGGGGAACCGAGACCAAATCTGAATGTATATTTAATAAAGTGTTGTCCAAAGTTTCACGGGATACTCAGCAGCGGCGCTTAGAGTTAAGGGGTTAGAAGGTGAGAGAAATCACTCATCATGGTGAAGTATTGGATGTTTAAGGGTTTAAATTACTGCAGCTGAAAACAAAACCTTTAAAGTTGCTTTCTTACAAAGGTTGGACTGGGGATATACAGTTAGAAATGGACTGGGGATATCCAGTTAGAAATACAATGGGTTTCAGCAGAAGACAAAAATGGCATTCAGGCTTACTGTTTCCTGGCGGAACAGGCACAGGAACATAAAGTTGTCTCCTTCTGGCATTTCTAACAGGAATTTTAAAATAATAGACATGTAAATAAGTAGAGGCGAAACTGGTAAATGCTGTATTTATTTATGTATAATAATAAAATGCTCGGTGTTTCAGATCAGCACAGGGTGGCTTGATTCATGAAGTACTTGTTTTATAACCGCTGGATCCAGCCGCACAGCCCACCTCTCCCTGCAGTCTAGAGGAGTTCACCAGCTCGTGGAGAAATTAATGACCCGCTCGAAATGCCGTCGTGAAACCAGCCCCAGAATCTTGATTTCCCAGCCCTCGTTTGTATCTGTGTGTGGGGTAATAGGATAATTGTTTGTGATAAATTGATAAGGGGGAAAGAGGAGGGAAGAGGGGGAAATGACACCTACTGTCACTGAGCACCTTTTTGAACTCTCGGGTTAAAGATAATACAATGATTCATTTAGAAAAACTTGGAAGAGGAACAGGTGAACAGTTGTAAAAACAAACAGAAGGAAACCTGAGAGTGTTTGTTACTTGGTTTCTGCCTCGGGCAAAATATTTTGCTTTTGATGTTTATTTTGTTTTTGTTCTCCCCTGTCCCCTTCCCCCCCTGCCAGATTACCCACCACGGGAAATATTGAATTGGGCAAAATAAATCCTAAATTTAAATCCTTGTGTTGTAGAAGGCAGGAGCTGCTGTGTGAGCGTAGGATTATGTGCAGACTCAGGTGTAAATTTTATGGCAGTCTTTGTGCCTGGCCTTTTCTTGGGCTGTGACTTTGTGCCTTGGCTCCCACAGCTGGGATTTTGAGCCCTTTTGGGCTTAGAGCCATGTTGGCGCTGAGTGTCGATGGTACCATGGTCGGTGGGAGAGAGGACATCTCTACAGCCCTTGCATCCCGTCTGAGACACTACTTCCTTGGGTGCCAGCTGGGCAGAGCTCCTCCAGGGACTGGAAATATTTTCCCTTTCACCTTTTCCCGTTCAGTGTTTAGTGTGTGGCTCTCTGAAAACTGCCTCTTCTGGCTAAAAAAGAATTGGATGAAAAATATTCGTCTAAAATAGAAGGTTTGTGCTGATGCAAGCTGTGTTTACTTTTGAAAATTCAGTTTATTAAACTCAAGACTGCAGAACTCCAGGGATCAGTGATGCTGTCTGAACATCACCTTACGCACTGCACAAGCAATTTTTCAAAATTACTTTTTTAATTAAAAGTTGTATCGGTTTAATGCGAGCTAAAGGAAAGTTCACAGGCTTAGTGTTGTCTGAAACGTGCCACAAACTTGGCAAAACCCCTTTTTCTGCCTTTTTAAGTTTATCCAAAATAGTGAATATGCGTGCAAAGAGAGGGGAATCTCCTCCTGGGCTTTCCGTCTGAGGGATTGCAGGGTAAAGGTATTTATCGATTATCAGTCGAGCTCCGCTTCTGTTACCCGTGGAAGGAGCTGCACAGAAGCTGAATCGGAATATGAACATAAGGAAAACAAGGAGGACTGGAGGTACAGCGGAGGAAAGTCAATACAGAGCTTATTTAAATGTCAGCTGCCTGGAAGAGCTCTGCTCAAAAGCTGTAAGGAGAGATTAGGTCTAAGACATAATGCATGAGTGTGTGAGGAAGGGAGGAAAGATTGCTGAGCAAGTCAGGTGCTGTGGGGAATGTGTGCGAGAGGAATAGATTAAGGAGGAGGAAGGAAGGAGAAACTGCTGACTGAAAATTACATCTGACAATTAGTTTTGAGCAACTAATTGGAGAAGCACGTGGCTTTTGGACATGGGAAGAGTGTGGTTGTAGTTGGTGGGTGATCCGATCCGTTCTTACGGCGTTTACTCATCAGCACAGTTGACAGGGGCAGACGACACTTATTACAAATCTGTTTACTACATCTATATATTGTATTTATTTTCTGAACGTATGTGCAGAGTGGCAGTGTAAGCACAGGACTTCTGGAGCTTGAATCGCATCGGCTAAATAAAGCCAATAGGCCAGAGTTCTAATTCTGTGGCATTTGTCAACGTTAAGTGGATTTACATTTGGGGAGAGCTTGAGCCAAAAAAATCGCTGCTTTGTAGATTAATAGCCTTATTCTGAATTTCACGGCCATTTTTATTTTGGAAATTTAGTCACTAATTATGTGCTGTAATGGGAAGTAGTTGGAGTACAGTGGTGCCTGAAATAAAATTAGGCTGAGCGCTCTCGTACAAGAAACATTATTAGAGTCAGCCTCCAGGATTTAAACCCAAAGCAAGTTAGACGTGGCCTTTGCTGCTGGGGTGAGGAAAACCTTGAGAGCGTTTCAGTTGTGGTGAAGTCTCTGGTGGATGGGCTGTGCCCTTCTGGCCTATTTTGCAGAATCACAGAATGTTACGGGGTTGGAAGGGACCTCTGGAGATCATTTAGTCCAACCCCCTGCCAGAGCAGATTGCACAGGAACATGTCCAGGTGGGTTTTGAATGTCTCTAGAGATGGAGACTCCACCACTTCTCTGGGCAGCCTGGTCCAGGGCTCTGTCACCCTCAAAGGAAAGAAGTTCCTCCTCAGGTTTTGATGGAACTTCTTATCTCCAAGTTTGTGCTTGGTTCCTCTTACCCTGATTTTGTTTGGTCTTTGGCTGAGGCGTTCTCATCGTTCAGGTGGCAATGCTGAGCTTCAGCATCACAGTACGTTTGAGTGATGCTTTCAGCTGTCGCTGAGGGGTTGAGAGTCTGTCTGGTGGTGGGGAGCGATGACCTATTCTGAGTTTTTCCATCCTGGTTGGTCTCATAACATCAGCGTGATACATCGACTCACGAAGTGTTCAACGTTTAAGCAGGACCAGGGGTGAGAAAGATGGGGTGCCCTCCATATGCTGCAGCCCACTGAAAAGCAGCAAAGTTTTTCCTTTTCCCCCCAGCCTCTTGCCTAATTTGGAATGGTCAGTGCCTTTGTCTTCAGGGAAGTGAGTGCCTTGCACATGTGAGAGCTAGAAGATCTAACGAGTCTTAAAGATCAAGACTGCAGCTGGTGGCATTGCTTCCTTGGCACAACAAAACTTTCTGGTCTTCATCCATCCTGCTGAAAAAACTTGGAAGCGGTGCTTGTTCAGGACAGTAGGACCATGAACACTGGAACAAAGAACAGCTGCAAAAGCAAATGCTGGTTTGGATGTGAGGGGTGTTTCTTTGCCTTTGCTATTTCGCATAAACATGTGGCAACATGTGTGCTGCTGTTTGTCTTCATCACTCACGGGGTACGGTCCTGCAGTGCCACGACGACTGCAAGCGCAAATTTATTAAAAACCATCACAACGGTTGCACATGGTTCTCTCCTGCAGAGAGGATGAGAGAACAAACAATGTATGATGAGAGTTATTTGCATTGTTTAATGATCTTCTGAGCGGAAGAACTCATTTACACTAGAAGACACGTTATTGCATAGAAGGGAAGATGACCAAACAGGCTGAGCTGGGCAGGCAAGTGTTTAACAAGTAGATGGGATCTGAGGCTGTGCTCTAAGGCAGTGGGCTTAGTTTACCCTCTCTCTTTCTGGCATTAGCTTTTTCTCTTTTTGTTTTTGTTTTTGTTTTTTTTTTTTTTTTTTCAAAATGTGTTACAGCAGTAGAAGACTTGGCAAGGGATGTAGGTTTATGTGTAAAATGCCCAGGAGGTCTGAGCACGTGAGCCAACAAGTGGAGTTCCAGCCCTAGCACCGGCGTTGACCTCTCTTGGCCGTAGGGCGGTGCCATCGTTTTCCCATCCTCCTCACCCCACTTGTTTCATGGGATTATTAATACAGGTGTGTTTGCTTCCCAGGAGTGTTGTGAAAATTAAGGTTTATAAAAGTGTGTTGAGGAAGTCTCTCAGTGCAGATCATTACTACAGCTACTGCATTAAAAACACTTATTCTTTCAGCAAAAGTATTTCCTCTTCTGCTGGAGTTTACTCCTCACGTATTTTTTTTTTGGTGTTGCTTGTTTGGTGGTCCCCACGCTCTTTCAGTATGTGTGCTTTTTTTTTTCTTTTGATAAAATGCTACATTTTATCCTGTATTTGAGATTCAGATTTCTGGTATGTATGTTAGTACACAAAATGTGAATAGGAGGCAAAAAGCCTTATGCTGATGCAACTTTGTGGTCGCTGCTTTCCCGGCGGAGCAGTGTCTGTGGGTCACGTATGCATTGGCTTGTATTTGCAACGATGCTCCATCGCGTCTATTTAAAGAACGTGTTTAGAGCGGGGAGGGATCCTTACAGCTCTTACAATGTGAGCTGCCTCTTTAGAGAAAGCTGAGAAGCGGCGAGGCTAACGGGAGTTACGGGGGGATGGACCTGGAGATGCGAGGTGAGATCTCGAGAGAGAAATATGGTCCTTCTCCACCAGTGCGGAGACAAGGTGGGGGCCGCCGGCGTGTTCTTTAAGGATGAATGACTCCAATGCAAGTGCAGTCAAAGCCTTTTGGACCAGCCAAGCGTTAGACTCTCTTGAGTGAAACAGAGCCCACGTGTTTCAAATTGCATACTCTTAAGTGCTGAAAAAATAAGGTAACCTTTCAAAGTTTGGCCTGTAAAACTTTCTTCCCTTTTATATGACATAGAGGAGCTGTTGCGCTTAA
Organism: Pedionomus torquatus; assembly: GCA_013398155.1. NCBI lineage: Eukaryota > Metazoa > Chordata > Aves > Charadriiformes > Pedionomidae > Pedionomus > Pedionomus torquatus. Next base: position 13,991 of record VZRU01019373.1, read on the forward strand.
TGAAAAGGTTCATGATATTCTTTTGAAGATTTCTATTCTAGAAAAAGGCAGAGAGATCATTCTGCAGATTACTGTTGGCCAGGACTGAGCTCTTGTCAAAAAATGACCTCTTTTAGCAGTTTCTTCAAAAAGCATCTGGGGAGCCAGTTGAACCTAAACCGAGAGGGGGGGCTAGTATAAGAACAACACTTTTCTCTTGGGTTTGAACTAGACCTTTCCTGGAGGGAATCCTTCTGAGCGTTGATCTTGGTGGACTGTAGGAGGTACTGAAAGCCTTGGATGTGGCTGGAGGTTGGATTGAAGATGAAGGGAGAGAACAAGGTGATAAATATCGGGAGGAGCAAAGAATTTGCTTTTTCAGGTCAAGAAAGCACTGTGCCTTCTCCCTCACAACACTCACCTAAAATGCTCGTGTTACTTTCCCCTCCTGGACTCCTTTACTTGTCTTTCTCTTCAGTATCAAAAGCTGCATCCCCCGAAGGGGATCTTGCTTCTGGTATCTGAGTTCACATAGAGAATGAGATGAAACAAGGCAAACCAGGTTCTAATAGCTCTCTTCTAATTCTGCTGCATAATGGAGATGAGCAGTACTTACATAACAATATCCTGGGATGTTAATAGATTTAATAACCCAGAAAGGTGGGAAGAGGTTCTGAATTACCTGTAAAATGGCATCTAACTAATGAAGTTTACGGGAAGCTCATCTCCTTGAAGGAGATTCAGGTGGTAGGTGCAAAGATTTCGGCAGATGCTCAGAACAGAAAACAAAATTGAAGCTGCCGGTCCTAATCGGGATACATCTCCCATTAAAAATGAATTCTAAGGTGCTGTTGGATTATTCCAGTTTTCCATGAGCTTCTAGTTAAACCCTTGTGAAAATGTAAACAACACAGTCTTATTTAGATATTTTTGGTTTTTTTTTTTCCAAGTGTAGATATGTACCAGTCTTGGGGATTAGAACTCTGTATGTGCCCAACGAAAACAATCAGTTCATTAATGCTGTTTTGTTAGACCTTGCCCCCCTCTTGCCATGGTGATAAGGGACCTTAATTAGATCCCAGAACAAATGCTAGAGAGCTTGACAAAAAGGAGAAACATGGGGAGGGGGTGGAGAAATCCTGCGATGTTGTTAGCAGATATATGCAGAGAGCTGTATCCTGCCGAGGAGGGACTGTGTTTTATTGAAAACATTGGTTTTCTTTCCCAAGAATAGAGCATGTGCTGGTAGGCTGTGAGCATCTGCGGAGGGGACGTGGAATTGGGATTGGCAGCTTTATCTATGTCAGATCATGCTCCAAGGTGTGGGCACCTGTCCATCTGCTGAGGAGCCCGAGTGAGGAAAGCACTGCCGACGGAGGGGTAGTCACGAATTAAAAATGTATTCTTAAATCTATTCTGGATGCTGGTGATGTTCCCTGATGGGAAGTGGCCAAGTCGTTGGGTTGATTCATATGTTCGTATGTTAAGGAAAAGAAGCCTGTGTGGGGAGGGGTGAGAAGGGAGGAGATGGATGAGAATTCAGAGGGTTTTCATGAGCACGGTCGGCAGAGAGTGCATAAACGAAAGGGGGAGGATTATGAAGCTGAACAATGAAAGGTTAGCAAATAACGTTAGCTTAAAAAAGGAAGAGAGAGTTTTCTGTTAGAGCAAATCTCCATGTGAATTCAAAGAAAGCAAGCATGCAGAACAACAGACCTTAACAACTATCAGGTTGCTTTTTTTTCGGAAGAAATGTTAGGTTCTTGTGTTTGTTTTCTGATAGTTTGGTGCTCGGGTTACACCTTCAAAACTTCCTCTGCCATCTTTCGAGGTAGAATATTAACTTCAGGTTACAATCTCAGCTCTTGATTAACTGCGTTTGCGGTTTGAAATGGGAGCACTATGGCTACCAGCTCTCATACCTTTGTCTCTGGTCTTAAATGTTCATGTTGGCTGCATAGTTGTACTTCCTAATTATTCCTCACTTAAATTACCTCTCAGTAAACTAAAATGAGGTTATTTGCTCACGTCGCGCATTGGAAACACGTCTTCCAGGTCATAAGGCAGTTGTTCCCTGAGCAATCAATTTATTAAATTTACTTTTCGTTAAAATGTATTTTTTCTATCAGTTTTTCAGTATTGTAGCGTATACATCTTGGTGCACAGGTGAAGGTGTTTCAAGCGAAATTTGTTGCATTACAAGTTGACACATAAAAGGCAACCCTGTTGTCGAGGAGTATCAGGCAGTTTAAAGTCTGGAGCTGGATACCTGTCTAGCCAAGTATTTTAGAAACTTTAAGAACAAGGTGTAATTCCTTGTATTTTTAAAAATATGCCTCTGGAAAGCGTGCATCAAAACTGCCAACGTGCTGGTAAATGTATCAAAAAGCAAATCCAGATGCCTGTGGACACAAGTATCACTTGTACGTATTACGGTCGGTATAAGAGTGATAGTGTGAGAGGCAAGGGTAACCTCTGAGCGAATCCAGAAATGTCCCTCAGCCTGGAATACGTGGGAGTAGCCTCTGTGTAGTCTTCAGGTGCACGGGACCCAGTGCATTTTGGTGAAGTGACAGCAGCAAGACTTTGTTTTACTCGTGGTCCATGGAAGAGGGACTCTGCGTGGTCTGCAGGAGAAGGCCTCTTTGTCAGGAAGAGTAGTGATAGGACAAGGGGTAACGGTTTTAAATTGGAAGAGGGGAGATTTAGATTGGATATTAGGAAGAAATTCTTTGCTGTGAGGGTGGTGAGGCACTGGAACAGGTTGCCCAGGGAAGCTGTGGCTGCCCCATCCCTGGAGGGGTTCAAGGCCAGGCTGGATGGGGCTTGGAGCAACCTGGTGTGGTGGGAGGTGTCCCTGCCCAGGGCAGGGGGGTTGGAATTTGATGATCTTTAAGGTCCCTTCCAACTGTAAGCATTCTATGAAATCATCAACAGGCTTGGGCAGTGCTGTTACAGGCTCTCTTGACTTTACAGTTATTAGGGAAAAAAAAAAAAAAAAAAAGAATGTTTTCTATATTGGTAAATATATTTTAATATAATTTTTTACTTTCTGAGCTCAGAATAAGTTGTGTGGAACAAAAAGCTTTTGGGTTTGGTAGTTTGTGCAGGTTCCTTCCGAGTTGGTTTGTTTTGGGCAGAGCCGTGGTTATGAAGGAAAAGGGGAAAAAAAGCTGAAGGTGTGCAGTTTGTGTGCCCTGCTACAGCTGTTGCAGTGAGGCAATAGGTTCATTTTAACTAAGATAACTTTTTTTTCCCTGAAATGTGTGCAGGGAAGAGAAGCTATTTGAAGTTTGCTAGGTGCATGATTTCTTATTCTTTCACTACTTCTGTTTCCGATACCCCTTTTGAGGAGTTTCATTCAGGGTTAACAAAACCACCTGTACAATTCTTGCTGTCCTTTCAAAACCCTGGATTTAATTATTTTTTTAATTTACCTAGAGAACATGGTGGCCTTAGATATCCAGGACTATGCAATATTAGTTTTGCAAGAACCGTAAACAGGCTTTTTGTTGGAATTGAATGGAAACTGATGTTGTTCAGTTGAAGTTTTCCAGTTTTCCTTTGCAGGCTGAGAGTAATGGGTATAAGCTTAAAGATGTCATAATTAAGACAACTTGGTCTAGTGGGAGGTGTCCCTGCCCAGGGCAGGGGAATTGGGACTCGATGTTCTTTAAGGTCGCCTCCAACGTGGACCATTCTACAATTCTATGATTTAGTCCTAAATCATGGAATCATGAATAGTTAAAGCTGGAAGGGACCTCCAAGATCATCCAGTTCCGACCCCCCTGCCCTGGGCAGGGACACCTCCCACCAGACCAGGTTGCTCCAAGCCCCATCCAGCCTGGCCTTGAACCCCTCCAGGGATGGAGCGTCCACAACTTCCTTGGGCAACCTGTTCCAGTGCCTCGCCAGATTTATCCTGATTTGTTTTGTTTTGTTTTTAAGCTGTAGTTCCTAGTGGTTGTGCGTGTTTCTTATCTGAGAAGTTGTATCTTTGGCTTTTACTAAGTCAAAACGTTGTGAAAGAATTTTTAAAATTACCGTTTAAAGCTCAGGTGTTGAGTTGAAACTCAAACCTCTGCCAGTTTCCACAAGTGGATGTTTAGTCCATGTGTAGACGAAGTAGAAACTGGAAGTGCCCAGGCCTGAAGTGCTCGCTCTTTCTGGTGGCAGCTGCTTTGCAAACAAGGACCCCGGCAGCACGTGGGAGGTGTCACGGCTGCTGAAGATGCCTTTGACTAGATGGGTTAAGAAACCTCCCTCTAATCCTTACTCTGGTTTCCACCTGCCTCAATTAAATAATTATGGAGATGAGCTCTTACTGGTGAGTTTCCTGAAACTGTATGTGTAAACAGTATACATTATGGAAACAATAAAGACCTCATTTGTGGGTCTGACTGCAAAGCTAGGAGAGCCTTTCTGCAGTCCCCTCTTACCTCCAGCACTGCTCCAAGAGGTAGGTTGCTCTTCAGTTTCTTCTGCCTAAAAATACCAGATTTGCAGGATAACAATGTGAGATATTAAGGAGATGTAGTGATTATTTATTTTAGCTCAGAGCAGATGCCAGTTACCTTTTCCTGGTTGGCTTTGTGTATGTGTTTGATGGTAGGTAAGTATTTTGGTGAAGGGTGGCTCCTCCTCCACTCCCTTCTGGTTGTGATGAACAGTTTCAGGGGTTCACTGGTTACCTTTTCTGCAAGAACAGGCTGTGTTTGTGTAACCGCTGTCAAACTGGTGCAGCCACATCCATGCTGAGTAACTGCAGAAGCAGAGTGTTAATGGTGTAGCTGGCACCAGTAGAGGAAGCGTCTGGAAAAAGCGTCCTTGGTGGCCTGGCATCTGCTTTTACAGTTTCTCCTGAGCTGATTATTGAAGCCTTACATTAAAAAATGAAACCCTAATTAAGGATTAAGTGGGTTGAACAGTGTATTTGCAGTGAGTCTATTCAAGGTCTTGATTCGACAACTTAGGTGCGTTCTCTCTCGAGAGTCTCAAAACGTATCTGAAGGTGTCCAGGAACATGACTGTAAGGGAAGGAATCAAGGGCATATGGAAATGATACGCAGCTCATTTAATACTGGATCAGCAATTCTAATCAAGAATTGGAAGTCTCTCACCAGATGAGTGTGTGTGACCCAGACCCTTGGGGTGTGGGAGCCCATGCTGGGTTTCTTGGGTGACAGTACAGACCTTGGACCTGAAGGCTGGCTATGAGGCTGGAGGTGGTGTTTGTGTTGGGCTGGGAGGGATGACTGCTCACCTTCTACAGCTCTTCCTTCATTTTTTTCCATCCCGCCTGGGCAGAAAGATGGTCTAGGAAAAAACTTTCCAGATGATACGTTGTGCCTGAAGGGAGAGCTGGAGACGCAGAGTATGTTGCACTGCCATCTCCAGCAAATGGTGCAGAGGAGGCCATGAAGATCCTCAGATAATGGAGCAGCTCTTCTATGAAGACAGGCTGAGAGAGTTTGGGGGTGTTCAGATTGGAGAAGAGAAGGCTGAAGGGAGACGTTACAGCCCCTTCCAGTATTTAAAGGGGCTAAAGGAAAAATGGGGAGGTATTCTTCAAGGGAGTGGCATGATAGGATGAGGGGTAATGGTTTTAAATTGGAAGAGGGGAGATTTAGATTGGATATTAGGAAGAAATTCTTTGCTGTGAGGGTGGTGAGGCACTGGAACAAGTTGCCCAGGGAGGTTGTGGCTGCCCCATCCCTGGAGGGGTTCAAGGCCAGGCTGGATGGGGCTTGGAGCAACCTGGTCTGGTGGGAGGTGTCCCTGCCCATGGCAGGGGGATTGGAACTGGATGATCTTTGAGGTCCCTTCCAACCCAAACCATTCTATGATTCTACAAAACTCTGGGATGCTCTTTGGTGCTGGTGTCTCTTGAGTCCCACTGTAGAGGTGTAGGCATCTGGCAAGTCAAGCGTTGCACAGGCGGCCGTGCTGCTTTTAAGAAGAAGTGAAGGTAGCGGTTGTGATTATCCAGGGCTCAGTAAACACCGGTCCAGCTCAAACATTCCTCCTATTACCGGAAGAGCGTGGGTTTCTGTTCGGGGTTGGATGATCACGCTGGCCTGTAATGGTCCTGGCAGGGAAGCCTGGGCACTGCCTTGGCTGTTTGATTTGTCTCTCTGGCTTCCCCTGCCTCGTATCCTCCACGTTGCTGGCACGGAGGCTGCGTCTCAAACTCCAGATGGTATCAGGGAGCAGGGATGCACGAAGTTCTGGAAGTGACCGCGCGTTGGCAGCCACCTGGGCTGAGGAGCAGAGCAGATCCCTTCCCACAGAGCTCCTGCAGGACACTTTTGCTGCTTGCAATATCCTTTTTCAGAATCCAGTAGCCTGTAATGTTGACATACCATAAAATTCATTATGGTCTGGCTCTTTCATTATACAACTACCCGGAGTTTGTTGTTGGTTTGAGCAAATAAGGCAGTCAAACTGGTAAGTGTACCCAAATGTTCAAGAAATTAAATTCGCAAGCCAAAAGTGGTGCTGTAGAGGGGGGATGGGGGGGAGGAGGGAATAAAAAGACAAGGCTTTGTAAAAAGCTTGATTGTAAGCAATTTATAAGCAGATGTTTGGACCGTAAGTTTTTCTTTGTGTTCTCTGGAAATGTCCTAGCTTACTCTTGCTTCTAAGTAAATGATAAAATAACAATCCGACTTCCAAGTCTGTGGTGAGCAAACTCCTGTGCACTTCGCTTCATCGAAGTTCTTTTTGCAATATGTAGAAATTTAACACAGTAACATTGGATTGTTTGTGTAATTGGGTACAAATGCTAAATTCTCTTGTACCCCCAAAAGGATCAATTTTAGCCAATTTCTCTGGAAACGCAATGGTCATGGCCCTGTTACATACCAGTGATGTTCTTTAACAAATCTTTTAATCCTTTTTTTTTCACAGAAGGTAAAACAGAGAAGGAAGTTAATGGCCCAGTTGTGTAAAGGTTTTCATGTGGAATCAGGCAATTCGGCCAGGTTCCTTATACTCAGAGATTAACTGTTCCTTAGAATAGGACGTGGTGGATGTTCATCCGTGAATTAGTGTTGCAGGGATTTGGTTTGTTGTTCTTTCCATGACCTGGGAAAACCTGAAGCAGCGGTGACTGCAAGAGCCACTGCAGACTGGTTTGTCCTGTCCATTTAAAGCGGGATGCCACACACTTGGAACTTCCTTAAGTTTTTCTGTGGTTTCATGCCAACTTCTGAGCAGCTGATGTTTGCCAGGGGCTCCTGGCAGCTTTGTAGCTCTCCCATCTGCACTTGGTGGCAGTAGGTGACATGGCCAACGTGGTCTACACTGGCGTGTCCATGGAGAGCACCAAGGATCCTCAGCTGGTGCTTGAGCTGAGGGTTTCAGGAGTTTCTCAGAGTAAATCAGGTGGTGGTTAATCAAGGCTGGGGGGTTTCCTCTGCTTGATGAAAGCTAATTAGGACTTGCCCAAAAATATGCATTTTAAGTGGCCTAGTTAAGTTGTTTAAAAGATTAATTTAGCTGTAACTAAGCCCTAACGTTTTGATTATTATCAAAGTGGGAGAAGACCTTGCTGGTATGTAGTGGTCAGTGGTATTTTTGGGAAACGTGTAGTTTCCTCTGCAGCTCACCCCATGAGCTGGTGGAATGAAAAGGAATGAGAATCCCACTTTTGCCAGCTTTGATGCAAGAGAGATTGACCTTATCCCCAAATTCACTGGCTGAATTTGACTTGAGTCTTTCCCTTCTTCCTAAACTCCCCGTTATGGTTTTAAGTACATGTATTCAGTATTCTTGATGTCTGTCCTAAAGCTGCATAGCATTTCTGTAAAATATAAAATACCTTGTGACACTTGCCATTTCTTTCTACGTGTACGACCTCTGGAATAACTCCAAAGCTCAGGAGAAGAATGAGATTTTCAGTAATGGCTACAGGCATTAAAGGCACAAATACCATTGAGTATCAGTGGGATTTATGCTCCTAAGTTGCTGTAAGTGCTTTGGAAAGTCACATCCAAAATGTATCATTAAGAACAAGATATGCTGCTAATGTTTTTTAAAGCAGATGTGTGGTATAAATGAACAATAAAACCTAAGGTGCTTTATAATGTTATTCTTGTGGAAGAATTGTTAAACGCCTAATTATTACAAACAGCTGAATCTTGGAGAGCTTTCTTGTCAGGATCACGGTTTGGTGTGTTGATATTCATCCAGCTCTAGAGAAAAACCAAGGGACTGAGATTTCAGGGCAGAACTCCTTTACTCTGTTGTTAATCAAGAAGAAATTTCTATATATTCCTACTGAGACAAGAAAATATCCCCAGTTTCCAAGAAATGTTCTAGTACACTGATTGTTAAATGTAAATGAGACCCTGTCATTAAAATCCATAGATTCACAGTGCTAAATGACAAATTGCATTTACCACATCGCTTAATGCACCATTCTTTTATTTTAATATCTTGAAGGTTTATTACTGCTCGGTGGAGTCTGTGAAGTTTTTTGGAGGTTTCAGCTTGTGGTTTTCTCATGTTTCATGGAGGTTCCTTTTCTGCCGATCCCTGAATCCCCCGAAGGCAGGAGACGGGCTGTTCAGATTCCTCCTGCTTTTCTTTTCACCGTACCCAAACTACCTTTCCTTGATGTGCCACATGGTCTAAAAATGCACCTTTTCCCCCTCCTTCCTTCTTGGCGCCCGATCACATTTCAGCCTTCTTATACCTATTAATTAGATTTTAATTTCTGAATTCTCTTTCTGAAGAGGTGCTTATTCCTTTGGGAATCATCTCCAGCATTTTGTCTGTGCTCAAGCTCCAAGCCCATCGAATCTCTGCGTATTTATGGGGTTGGGCACTCCTATTAGCAATTGGAGTTACAGCTTTAAATATACTTCACATATGTAATTACATTTTATGGCCTGCAGCCAAGCTGACTAATTTTGCTTCCTCGAGGCTTCAGAAAAATATACATATTTAGAACTTGACTAAAACTTCCCTTTAGCTACTCAATGACGTTTCCGTAAGGTCAGGCTCTTCTAAGTGGGCAAATAAAGGTGTTTCAGTGTATGAAAATTTCAACCCAGGTTTTCCCATCTGTCTCCTCCTTCTTTTTTTCGAGCCCGTCTTTGGTGGCAGCCGTCCTTGTCCCGGCCGAGGGGGTTTGTTTTGTGTGGAGGTGCTGGTTGGGCTCCTTCGCATCCTCCACTGTAAAACATGGGTCATAATAAATAAATTGCTCAGGTCTCTGATTTTTTGAAAAATCATCACGGAAAGCAAAAGAGCAGGCTGGCTGGTCACAGTGTCACTGTGGAGAGGTCCTAGGGACCAGCTCCGGGCTGGGTGGCTGAGCTGCAATGGGTGAATCAAAACGAAGTGGGTGGATTTATGAAGGGCTTCATTTATAGTGGCTGGTTTTATTTGTAGTAGAACCAGGCAGGCAATTGTCACAAATAAGGAACTGCTGGGAAGGAATTTTGCCTCGTGTTGAGCTTTGCGTGACGTGATGTCGTTGTTGTGCTTTGCAAATTCCGTGTCCCCTCCAAAATGTTCATTGCTGACTGCTGGAAGGTGGGGAAGGCAGAAAGCCTGTGTCTCGTCCAGCTGAACTGGCCATGGCCTGGCGTTTTCTCTCAGGCGTGTGTAACCCATGGCAGGGGGGTTGGAACACGATGATCTTCAAGGTCCTTTCCAACTCTAACCATTCTATGATTCTATAACTATAATTCCATTTTTGAGCCCCAGAATCCCCCCCTGACAGCTCACCCATCTTCCTACCATCGTGCCAACCTCCTGGCACATGGAATTCAGGTGCTGAGATCTCCCTTTTCACAGGTGGCTTTAACACAGGTTCCAGCTCGGAGGGGGAATTTTTGTATTTATTTGGTTTTGTGAGCCTAAGTTAGGTATAAAACGTGAAGCCATTAAACAAGAAAAGCAACACATGTGCCTATAGAGGTCAATTTAACTGGTGCAGCAGCACAAAAATACACAAAGGACCTATGTAACAAAACCTAATCGGCTTTAGCTTGAGGGTTACCAGAACCCACATCTTTCAGATTGCTGCTATCCCTTACGTTTCTACAGCTCAGCACTATTTATTTGTTGCAATTGAAGCACGACGTTTGTACCTATTAGCCTTTGAGTTTTCTTTTGTAGCTCCCTCCCTATAAAGCGAGATGCAGCATTATTATTAAACTGTTCTCGGGGCTAAACATCGCGACTGCTATTCGTGTCTGTGTTTATTAGTAAAGAAGGCTTAGCTTGGCTGGTTTGCTTGACTTGCATCGAGGATAACTTTGGAAGAGAGAGAGAGAGAGAGAGCGCTTTCAATAAGTATTTGAAATTGCATAATGAAAAGGATCTGGAAATAATTATAAAAATCAGACTGAAATCACTTTGGGAATTGTTGAGTTTTTTTTTTTTTATTTTTTTTACATTTAAATTGGCAATGAAGTGTAATGAAGACAGTCAGAAATAACCCCTGACGCCCACGCAGGGTATATATAGAGATTGTATTTACTCTGCTGTGCAAGCATCTACTGCAAGATGGCACATTAAAATGTGAACAAAACAGCACATCCACGCTCCTGGATGCCGCAGTGCTGTTACAATCTGATAAACAGTTCGAGTGTGGAGTGCATGCTGTGTGCATGTATTATCTCTCGCTTACGGTCCGCGTTCTGGCATTTAGCGTCCACTATCTTTGTCTCCACGAAATGCTGCAGCCACCCAGGGCTGCAGAGAAGCAGGGGAGGTCTGGGGGGTGGAATATTCTTGGGCTGCCTTCCCCTCCCAGGGTTGTTTTCCAAGCGTTAACCAAAACCAGCCAGTTTGCTCGGGAACCGCTCTAACTTCCCAACTTTTCCATGTTGCCCTCTGTGCGGGCACACGTGAGTAGTTCATAGGTGACAGCTCAAAGGGACCCTTTTTGTCACCTTGATTTGCAGCTGGAGATGCTGATGTTTCAGCTGCGATGGGGATTTAGCAGGACACGGTACCTAAAATTAATGGAGCTCTTGTAGGGCATCGGTTCGCTCTTCAGCAGCAACATTCCAGTGACACGTTTTATTTTCTTTTATGTTTAAGCTTTTTCTTTCCCACTATAAAATTGTTTCCAGTCCTTGTAGATATTTATATGACCTTCACCATGTAATCTCTTAATTCGTTTTGTACTGGATCTGCAGCATATTGAGACGTGAGCTTTAGAGACTCATCTCAGAGGATATATTAACTCTAAAAATCAAATGCATCAAGTTTGGGAAGAAAAGCCCACTTGTAAGTAACCCCAGAGTGCTCCCCCCAGCTCTTTCACCTCAAAAAATGTCATCTTGCCTATATTTGTATGTGCTAATTTAGCATGAAAAGCACTTTAAGCACCCTGGAATGAACGTTTTGACATTCAAGTGGATGTTTGCTTTCTCATTTTCTATATTTCTATATACCTCTGTGAGAAATGCATTACAGAATTTTCTATCTCGAGTTATCACAAAAATGTTTTAAATGCTGGTAATTAATTCTCAGCTAATGATTTCAGCATGGGTTACTCTGGCTGAGAAGTGCAGGTAGAGGTTGAATTTGGAGCTGGAGGTTGTTGTGTTCCTCTCCCCATCCCCATTACTTTCAGAATGTTGGGGGAGAACTTGTAGAAGGATCTGAGGTTTGGTTTTTTGGTTGGTTTCGGTTTGGTTTTGGGTGGGGTTTTTTGGTTTGGATTATTTTTCTTTGAACAATGAAAGAATCAGCTTTTTGATCAATGACAACACACCATTTTTCTACTGCGCTTGTGGCTTTTAGGATGCCATCCTGAGGCCTCCCATTTCATGTGTTCTCGCTCTAATTAAAATGAGTGTTCCTTAAAAACGTAGGTACGGTGAAGAGGATTTAAAAAAAACCCTGTGGCTACTTGCTGGCAGCAGCTACTGTTTGCAAAGGGATGTCATCACCTTCAAAATTTGTTGTTTATAAGAATGCTTTTTTACCTCCCAGTGTTGCGAGTAGCATTTAAAATAAGCAATACTGAGAAAAGATCATCAGAGTTCTTCTATTTTTCTAGGCTACTTTTGTGAAGATATCGGTACAAGTATATTCAAAGGGTTTTTCCTATTTCATATAGATTTTTCACGTAGCTGCAGTAGAGAACAAAGGTTTCTTATTGGGAAAAAAAAAAAAAGTATTACTTGTGGTTTTGTAGTGGGAAACTGGGACAGACAAGGTATGTTAATTAACTTTGAAGTCACGTAAGTTGTAATCGATTTCAAAAGGTGATTTGCCTTTTATTTTGTGATCTTGTCCAGATATTGCCATGCAATATAAACAATGACATTAAATGATTATACTCTTCTATGTGTTTTTCATCAATAATCAATTGTTGATGTGGAAACCCCTGAAAGGATGAGTTCACAATGGCTGAGATGTGCGCTGCGATGCCGTCGTGTGGTATTTACTGGTTCTAGTTTGTGCTTATGTTCTCTTCTTTTTTTTTTTTTTTTTTTTTTTTCCCCTCCAGGATATTTTTGTCTGCCTTTGTCAGTGCAATAGTGACATTAGTGCAGTAGTGAGTTCTCCCTTGTAGAAAAATACAGTGGACAAGGAGTAACGTTAAGCCTGGCACATAGCTAGAAACTTCCTTTGTAGCTGTAAAATGAGTGAACTTCACGGTGATGGCCAAGTTCCATGGAGTGGTGCAGGGGCTCTGTCCCCTCACCATGCCCTAGTAATGCCTGGGTAGAGCGATGAGCTTGCCAGGGTGAGCTAATGAAGGAAATCCAAGGGATGGCCAGGCAGTGGAGGTTTGTAGCAACACATAGGTTCCTAGATTTACCTTGATTTACGACGTGCATCTGCCTTGCCTGTGTTGGCACCTCATCTGGGATAGGTTACAACACACTAGGTACCACTTGGGGAGGAGGCAACAAACAGAACAAACCATCTCCATTGGTATCTCTCAGTCTTGTCTTGCATCCTAGGAGAGCCTTCCAGTCTTCCATGCGGACTGAATTGTTGTGATTGCCTGTTTCCAGTCATTCCTCAAAGCTTTTACAGCTCTGTTGTCCTGTGCCACCGTGAGATGGAGAAACAGAGACATTTTGATTCTGGAGCGGGGCCAGAGAAGGGCAACGGAGCTGGTGAGGGGTCTGGAGCACAAGTCTTGTGAGGAGTAGCTGAGGGTGTTCAGCCTGGAGAAGAGGAGGCTGAGGGGAGACCTTCTTGCTCTTTACAAGTCCCTGAAAGGAGGGGATAGCTGGGGGAGGGGGGGAGTCAGTCTCTTCTCCCGAGTCACAGGTAGTGGGACAAGAGGAAGCGGGCTCAAGTTGTGCCAGGGGAGGTTTAAGATAGATAATAGGAAAAATTTCTTCACCCAAAGGGTTGTCCAGCATTGGAAGAGGGTGCCAAGAGAAGCGGTGGAGTCCCAGTCCCTGGAGGTGTTTAAAAGCTGGGTGGACGTGATGCTGAAGAACATGCGTTAGTGATGGCTTTTGTCAGTGTTGCGTTGATGGTTGGACTCGACGATCCAAAAAGTCCCTTCCAACCCAGACAATTCTGTAATTCTATGACACCAGGGATGATGAGGCAGCTCTGGCAGGGGGTGGTGCTGGGGTGGGTGGCAAAGCTTGGGGAAGAGCCCTGGGTCCCCCATATCTCCCCCACCTCTGCCTGCACTCCCGCTGGACCTCCAGCAGAGCTGGGGTGGGTGCCCAGAGGCTGCTGCGATGGGGTGAGCTTTGCTGGATTTATACCAGTGTGGTCCTTTGGAACTCCACCGCTTTAGAGAAAACGGGGAAATTCGGTAGCCAAGGTGGATTTCCATCCCCAGCTCCCCTCTGTGTTGTTGCAAGCATTTGCAGAACATATGGTATGTAAGAATCACCCGTTTCTCCGTGAGATCCCAGCAAATTCTCAGCATATCAGGGTGAGATACTTTTGGAGCGTCTCTTAACTCTTTAATGGCTGAATTTCCATCCCGGAGCATTGCAGGAAAACATATGGTTCACCCCCCACCCGGTGTTACGGTTGGTTTTTTATGTCGCAGTTATTTTTATTTTTTTTTTTCTGTTTTGTTTTGTGTGTGTGGTTGGGGGGTTTGTTTGGATTTTTTGTTGTGTGTTTTATGGGGGTTTTTGTGGTTTGTTTTTTCTTTTTCTCCCCCCCACCCCCAGAGCAAGGCAGAGGAAAAATACTTGATGTCACCCTGATTATTGGTGGTGTGGCCTTTTGGGAATGATGTTATTTTATCTTTGCTAAGCTTTTTGCTCACATTTTGAATGACAAATCTCTCAAAGGATGAATTAACCACAGTTGGACCGTGACCTTTCTGTGGGCGTTGGAGGAGGATTATTTTTCCCCATAGTTAGTGCTACCTGTCTGATTTTGAGTAGTATTTTAGTCGCTCACCTCTACCTTTCCTCTGCCCCTCCAAACAAAGTTTCATTTCTGGGGTTTGTATTTTTTAGTCTTGGAGATACTGCACTGAGCATACATTTTTCATGTTATATTTGCATGGCTTCCTTACCACCGGACTGCTGTACTTAATAAATAAAAAGACAGAAAAAGAGTTGCTACAGTTGCTTGTTATACAGACCTCCAATTTTAATGACTAATGTGAATGCAGGGCTTTTCAAGTTTAAATCTGTTTAAAATAAATCACCAAGACAGTGTTGATTACATGAAAATGGTGAAATTAAAGCCTGTTCTTAAGAGCATAAAATGGCATATAATCTGCACAATAAACAGGTTTTTTGAAGTGTTCCCGTCCCTTGAAAATAGTCAATAGACGTATTTCTGAACGCTTGGGTTTAGTTTTTTGTTCCAATTGACTTGGTATATCGCCCCCCTCCCCCCAAGGACGTATGGGATCGGTGATCACCAGCTGCGAGGCACGATCTCATTTTTGTTTTTACGAAAGCCTTAAACCCTAGGTATTATTATTAACACATTTGTTTGTTTTGGGAAGTTTCATGTTAGAACAGATCTCCGACAGAAGGATACGCGAGTCTGCGATCATATGGAAATCCAGCGATGAGTGTCGTTGATTACCCTGTGGATGGTACGTCTGTCACAGCCATTACATGCTATGGTTTAATTTTCTTTTGTGACCTTCCTGCCAAAACCCTCTTGGTCTCGTTTTCAAATATTTGATAACTTCTTGTCGTCTTTTCTCAGTTTTGTTTATTTCTTGCAAATGTGTTTCACTGTTTGTTATTCCAAGATAATATTTTTGTACCCCAGAACTGTTGGAACCTGTGGGATTTTTCCACATCTAAACCTGTGGTGGGTGCATCAAGCTAAAGATACCACTGGTGCACATGGGTCTGGTCCTTTTTGTTGGAATCACGATGCCGTTGGCCTTTGCAAACGGTGATTTTGCCCCTTTTCTGGTGGTTACAGAACAGGCAATAGCAAGGCAGGGCGCTCAGGAGCTCTTCTTTTCCAGATTGCTGGTTTGACAGGGCTTTTTGAATAAAGCCGTGGTGTTTATGTTAAAGCAACATCTATAAAAATAGTTCTTCTTGCATTCCATTAGTGGTGGAGGTTTGGTGGTTGTGGGTTTTTTTATTTTTTGTTTGAACTACTAAAGAAAAAAGATAATGCTGCCAACTGTCGTGGAGATGAGAGCTAGGTAGATAGTTAGTATATTTGTAATGTTCTTTTCCCACCCCCGGCCTTTCTTTCAAAAGAGCTTTAGCATCGCCGGAGTCTGCGGCTCATTCTTAAGGATAAATTTACCCGAGACTGAAACGCGGTTCCCTCTGAGGTGAATCCAAGTGGTTTCTGCAGCTCGGTGCAGCTCGGAGGCCGAAGAGCGTAACTGCGGTGGAAGTGGCGGGGACAGGACGATGCTCCGGTGGGACGGTGCTGGGCCGGGTCCCCCAGGTGTGGAAGGGGTGTGTAGGGGACCTCTGCTCCGCCGACCTTCTGTACCAAACCCTCCACCTCCAGGCCAGGTTTGTGGCCCTTGGCACAACCTCACCAACTCCATTTTCTCAGGTGTGCGAAACTAAAGCTAATTAATAACAACTCCACAGCACCTCGCTAATACTTATATAGATGGTGGTGTATATAATACTTATATATTATATAATACTTACATAGGTGGTGTGAAGTAGTGTTTTCAAAGCTTTTGTGGTTTTTTTTGGCATAAACGTTGCTTGGGGGAGACTTCACACTTTCTAACCTTCCTGTGGACGATGGCTGTAGGCACAGGACCTGCAGTTTGGGGTGGTCAAATGCCACCGGTGACCCAATATGCCCACCCTTCCTCCCTTATGCTGCTCCCAGCCTCATCTTCAAGGCCCAGGTGATAATCTTCCCTCCTTTGCACTGACTAATAACGGCGATTAACCTTTTCCGTTTTGACATTATAGATAATAAATCAAGCGTATTGGTATCGTGCCTGTAATGGTAAATGTTTTTAAAGGATAACAAAACAGGGGCTAAAAAACACAGCACGGGCAGTATCCACTGCCCATCGTCTTGTAAATCAGCTTTAATTACTGAGCAGTTGGGAAAATTTTAAAACGTGCGCTTCCTTGTGCTGCATTCGAGCCCGGAGCCCATACGCAGAAACAAGAAGCGATTTTGGTAATCTGTTTATAGCATCGGGCCTCTTGCTATTTCCAGATCTCTTCCCCCCACCCCCCCACCCCTCCCTGCTTTCAGTTTATCAAAGGAACGAATCCTCTGAGGATGAGAGCTCCTACGGGATAAGGCGGTGAGGGTGGTGGTGGTGGTAAAAGAGAGAAGAGAAAGCCAGTCTTGTCTCCTCTCCTTCATTGCTGTACCAGATGGGACTTCCAGACCGGCACATGGTGCCTTTCTATTCCTGGCTCCATTCGGGGATGACAGTGCAGTGCCTCTCCCGCGGGACACGCCAGTCTCTCCGTTTACACGGTCGTCCCTCCGCATCCGAGAGCAAAAGGGCTCACGTGCGCCGTTTCCGCTCTTCCCCAGATGTAGATCGGCGAAGATCATCAGCTGGAAACGCGTTTTGCTTTCTGGCGTCGCCACCGGATCAGGGATAGGAATGTGTAGCCATCAAAAGTGGCAGCCAGGAAAACAAGTCGTCGCTGCCAGGCTGGTTGCAGGCATCTCACCGTCCCTCCGTGTGCTCTCCTGCTTCCCCTGGCGTCCTTGCTCCTCCCTGAGAATCTGCCCAGACGATAAGGTTGCAGGGCTGCTCGACGTGCGACAGGTATCGTTTGCTTAGGTTTAATTTGCCGTGGTGCATCGGCACGCTTGGCAGTCACATGATAGCTGGAGACCTAACCGTGGGTTCGTTCTTGGAGATATTGTTAATTAAATTTTTTATGAAGGAGCTGAGGCACACCAGCAGTGATCTCCTTTCAAGCAGAAATGTAGCAGGCAGTTCCCAAAGAGACCTCATCTGCTCTCTTCTCTATGAAAATCAATTAGTGTTATGAATGTGTGATAGCTTCTTAAAAAAATCTGTCATGATGGAGAAGTCTTTACACCTTAGAATAGTAAAGGGAAGGATGTCTCTCTTGCTCCTCCTCCCTTCCCTTCTCCCTCCCCTGCTCGGGCTGTTGAGCATGACCGTGGGCACCACTTCAACTTTCTTTTTGTTCAGATTCTTCAAGGGGTTTTAAAATTATTTTTTTAAAGAAAATCAAAAAACCACAAACAAGGCACAGAGTTGTTCTGCTCGGTAAGGACGATTTGCAAATGAAGAAATCCACGCTTTGATACTCCTTACTTCATCAGCATCCCCAGGGATGGGATTGCTGGGGAGAATTCTTGTTTCCTGTTTCTGAAGCAACATTTTTTTATTTAGTGAGTGACCCAAGGTACATGCTGCGGATGTGACATTATCATTGATTTTGTAATGGGGCAGCCATTTGTGCTGCTACTTTTAATTCTCTCTCTCTGCAGTGTAAACACCGTCTCCTTGTTGACAGCGTGTTTGTTTTCTGAACTTCCTTTCCAAGCCTAAATGCTGATTTATTATTTTTTTTTAATCCCCTCTCCCATCTTATTTCTGCCTAAGCAGAACTACACGCTAAAGAAGAAAAACATCATACTTACATGCTAAAATGCTTAATAGCAGTGTAGCAGTTAGAGACAAAAGATCATTTTCTCGGCACGACGGTGTTACTGGAGTAAATTACTTCAACCAATCCAAAAAGGGGATGTTTGCAGCAGATCTTTTTGCCTAAGCCTTTATTTTTCATTATTGCTGATATAATATTTGACATCTAGAATGTGATTTCGGCAGTTTTTTTCTAAACAAAGTGTATTAAAAAGGACAATTAGGGATTAATCTGTGAAAATGTAAAAGTTGCTTTTGAAACCACCTTCCCAAAACCACGCAAACCGGAGAGAAGCAATTTGCCTTTTGACCCGGGATACTGAAATCTTAACTGCTGCTCTTCTACCTTCTTGTCACTCTTTTGTTCCCTCTGTCACAGAAGTGACTTTCACCCATGCAAAATGTATGATTGCATAGGCTCTGACCTTTAAAAACTGCGCTGTTGTTTCCTTCCAATCAGTCCTTACGAAATTAGCACAGATACTGGCTGCCTTGGCTCTCCCGGTTCAGGGCTTCAAAGCAAGGCTGGGGCAGGAGGGGAAACCCACCTTTTCCCTCACCTGCACAAAGGAATAGGGTTGCCCCAGTTCATCCCTAAACATTCTTAGGCTTTTAGCTACCTTAGATAGAGAGGAAGAAGGAAATGAATTTTGAATTCATTGTTTGCACAGTTAATCCATCACAGGCATCCAGCCCCTGGATCCGGGGATGGCTGTTGCTCCGGGGGCAAAAAGCTTCCCAAACGGGAGAGTGCCAGCCTCGGGACCTGTGGGTTCCAGCAGCGTCCTTGTCTCAACCTTTAGGAGAGTACCGAGGGCACTCAGGGCGCTTTGGGAGTTTATGGACCGTGTGGATTTAGAAGGGAAAAACCAGGGTGTTCTGGGATGCAGGCAAAAAGTGGACTTTGCTTTGCTCCAGGGCAGGAGGGAGCTGGGATCACCCAGCCCCTCTTGTTCTCTTCGTCTTCACTCCAGGTGTTTTCTTCTTTTCCTCTGCCTTGTACCTAATCTTCTTCATTTTTCTTTCCTCATCCTTCATCTTCCTAGCTATGCCCATCAGCAGAGTCAGACAAATAGATGATGGTTTCTGGCCAGCTCACTGGAGGTGCTGTTTCAGTTTGCTAAACACCTTTTCCTCTCCTAATACCTGTTCAGACTCTGGAGTATTTTGACAAAGACTGCAAAGTACTTCTTGCGTCTCGCTTTGCAGTCTCGTTCCTGTTTGGTCTTTAGGCACTCACACAGGTAGATGTAATAGGAACTCCTAAAATGTAATCCAGTTCGGATCCTTTTCTTTCCCTTAGGGTTTTGGAGGTGCCTGAAGACCTTGTTGTAGGTTATTGGCTTCCTAGAAAGGTACTCCTTAGCCTTTCCTTACAGCCTCTCATCTGCAACAAAAAAGGTAAACTGTTCAGGCATAAGTTAAAGGAACATCGTGAGGATAAATTGTTATTTGAAAAGCGGTTTTGGAAGTGGTTTGACTGCATGAGATCTTCCTGTTCCCGAAACCTTGGAGTCAGGAAAAACATTCTGGGATGTATGTATTTTGTGATTTATTTAGCTAGCACTTTAGGCGTGTGCTTATGTGCTGCAGCGAGGCCGAGTTGGAAGAGGCGAGCTCAGGATGACTTGTGTTTTATCTTCGGGTGATGGACAAGATCTCTGTGTCCTTTGTATTTTCTGTGGTTGCGAATGTGTCAGCTCTTAGTGTGAGAGGAGCCATCAGCGTTGCAGAAAAGAGCAAGTGGAAGCAGCTGAATTTGAAGGCTGGAAGCTAGTTTCCAATGGAAGCTTTTGTGGAAAGTAATAATTTTCTCTTCTTACAAAAATCCTTCCCCTCTGAATTTCATTCTGGAGCTCGCCCTGGGCCTGATGATCTTCAGGGTTCAGCAGATTTTTTCTGCTGTTTCATTGCTGGTGCATCAACCTCCCTGATGGTGTTGGTGAGGTGGCACCCTGCCATGTCTAGTTGCCGGTGGCAGTTTGAAAGCATTTAAGATGCAACTTCATACAGTGTACAAACCAAACTTGGCGGAGGCGGATCTAATTTCCAATTCTTGCATAGTTTTTAAACATTTACATTGAAGTAGAGGATTAATGATGCAGTGGCTGTTCCACACCAGGTTATAACGCATTTCAAAGTCCTACAGGCTGCTAAATTTTGTATGGAGGCAGGTTGAGCACATCTTTAATTGAGCTCACAGGAGAAAAAAAAAATAAAAAAAGAAAAAAGAGGAGAGCATGGTACAGCCTTCAGAGGATAACTTTATTCTGAGCTTTGTGTCTGTGGAAAATAGAAGCGCAGTTAGCACCCCCATCTTTCTGGTGTTGTAATAACTACAGGATAAAACTTACACCAGGCAGTAGGCAAAAAAAAAAAAAGGTGTTTGCAAAGCCAGGTGTGATATTTAGTTTTAACTTTTCCTGAGGTTTGTCTTCAACTGTATTTATTTTCATGTGGAGGAAACAGTCAAGTCAAAATATGCAAGAAGTGTTGGTGCTCTGCGGGCTGCTCTGCAGCAGGAGCGGGGATCTGGCCACGTTACTCCCTTCCCATGGTTTTGCTGCTTGGATGATGATAAAATACATCCTTTCCCTTATGCACGGTTGCATCATTTGAAATTGCTGGAGTTACTGCTTACCTGCAGGCTTTGAAATGATCTCAGGGAGCAGAAGGCAAGGGGGGGGATGTCCTTTTGGTGTGCTGTCAACGGCCCTTTCCCTGGAATTCGTTTGTCACCAGCTCGGACCTGTTGTGTTTACCTTGGTCAGGAGATGTTGACGTGCATCTTACTGCTGCCAGACACACGTGTCAGTAATTTAGTAATATAATGTTATCTGGGCTTCTTTATCCTTAAAAACAAACAAAAGTCTTCTTGCCCAATAAGCCCTTCGACGCCTACGTTAAAAGAATATGTTTTGCAAAGAGGATCTCTCAGAAATCCTTCGGTTGTATATTGTAATGGTTTAAATAAGCCAGTATTTTGTGATTATGCGTGTCCCTTGTGTTTGGGTAGCACTCAGTAAATGGTTAGGTGTTTATCCCCAGCCACTGAGCTCATCAGGAATAATCCAGACCAAGGTCTGAACGACCCCATCTCCCTGGTATTTGTCTCTGCTCACCAGCCATCTTGTTTATAAAACCCGGGTATTTCAGCAACACGAGTCTTAATCCAATTCTGCCCTGCTAACGCTGCCTGCAGAACTCGGTACCCGATCGGGCAAAGATTGACAAGACTTTATCCTGTTTGTTTTCCATCACTTGCTGCTTCCCATCAAACCGGGAAGCCGAAGGAGGCGTAAGGGTCCTGCAGGAAAAGAACTATGTGATCTCCTAAAGACTGAGTAGCGGTGCGTGTACACGGGGGACGGTACTGCATTGCACAAGTGGTCTCTGCTTAGATGCCCTCAGATGTGGAGCCTTTATACTTGGACCTTTTTTCATGGAATTCTTCAGGGTTTTAGAAAAGGGAGGGGGGAGGAGGGAGGAAAGAAAGCCTGCTATCTTGCGGAGCTCTGTGCTAGACAGCACAAAAAGATGCTGTGTTTTAATAAGAAGCTGCTCCCTTTCTTCTTTGCCTCATAGAGTGTGCTCATCTCGTGTTGATTGAGCTCTAACTCTCTTGGGCACCTTTGCAAATACAGTCTTGTTTCGCGGGAATTACTCTGTGCTGCATCTTGTCCCCATCTGCTCACCTTCCTCTGCATGACGGAGGCACGGGAAATGGTGCCAGTCCCAGGGGCCGACCCGCTTGGGCCAGAAACTGCCTTGCGAGTAGAAGACACGGTGTGTCTTCAGAGATACAGTCCACAGAGTGAGCAAGATAAGTTCTGATGTTTTGTAAAATCTCAAAGGTAGGATGTGCTGTTTCATGTTTTGGAAAACGCAGGCTTCCCAGCATCAAGGTGTTTACTGTGATTGCCAAGATGCACATGTTCATGAGGTACCTTTCAAAATAAGCCTGGATCAAAATTTCAGGCTAATGAAATTTTCAGCCTCTGGAGGAGCTTTGGCTGTTCTGGTCTCAGTCTGTCACTGCATTCAGGGTACCTTAGGTTAATGAGGTACCTTTCAAGATGAGCTTGGATCAAAATTTTAGGCTAATGACACCTCTCCATCTTCTCCTCAGCCCAGGGATGGCCTTCTAGCCTCTGGAGGAGCTTGGCTGCTCTGATCTCAGCCCTGAGTTCAGGGCACCTTAGATTCATGAGGTACTTTTCAAAATGAACTTGGATCAAAATTTTAGGCTAATGACACCTCTCCATCTTCTCCTCACCCCAGGCACATCCTTGGCTTGGCTGCTTGGTCTCAGCCCTGAATTCAGGGCACCTGAGGTGACTGGGTGGGATGGGGGAGCAATTTGGTGAATACCACACTTGTAAACGCCACCGCTTGCCAAGGTTTGTGGAGGTACAGGAGAAGGGATTAGGAAATAAAAGAGCACCAGTGAAAATAGCTGCGGCGTGATGGAAGCTCCTCATTTTGCTGACACACAGGATACTTTAAAACAAAGGGTAGTCCCCCCCAAGTTTCAAGCATCGTCGTGTAATCTTTTCACCGCTGAGTATAATTGCTCCCGTGGTCTCTAATGGGAGTTGTGTGGCTCACTCCCCTGCACCGGGCTTTGATGAACAAGCAGGGGTTAATATTAAAGCAGAGCACGCTGCTTTAGAAATGGGGGAAAGTAGATGCAAATTACTGTGAATGCTAATTGTTTCTATTTGAAAATTCTTGTAGTGTTTTTCTGAAAACACTTCCATTAAGTAAGCATTAGGTGGATAGCTCAGACTGTTTGCAGGAAAATCTCGGTCATGTGTGGAGGGGCACGGTTGTGTAAGAAGATGGAAAATGCCCATGGAGCCTTCTGCTCTGTTAGGTAACTCCTCTTGGGGAGCTGACACCAGGAGGGGTCAGAGCGGACTTCAAGCCAAAAAGAGGAGAGGGAAGAGTTTCCTAAAAAGATGGGGAGGGGGGAATCCAAAATTCTGGCGTGATGAGGCGTTGGGGTGTCCGTTCCTGTGGGGCAGAGCAAGGTCAAGAAATAAGTCTCCTCTTTATATGAGACACGGGCAGGTATCCCTATCCAAGGCAGGTTTTGTTGGCATCGCTGAGGCTTTTTGTGACTCAAGGGCTAGATCCCATCCTATTAATTAACGAGGATCTCTTCAACGATTACAGGATCTGAGGGTAAGGAAGGAGCACGGTGCTGGGAGCTCTCGGGTAGGAAGGGTCGGCAGCGGTGAAAATAGCTCTGCTGGTCCCCGAATGCTGGGGTGTAATTGGATCAGAAGTTGGGTCCCATCAAATTAACTGGGAGCTGCCACAGCCTCTTCACGCTCCCGGGCCCCCTCTCTTCCCTCCTACATGCGCTCAGGTGAATCCGGTAATTAGATTGAAAGGGAAGCGGGGTAGATGCTGCCGTGTCAGGCTTCAAACCTTTCATCTGGATGGAGCCTTGGCAGCTGTGCCGAACATATGAAAGGTAAGAGGGCAGCTGGCAAGGTTTGCTGTGAAAGAGTGGGAGGAATTAAAACATGCCTGCCTTCCCTTCCCTGCGCTGCCACCGGTGAGGGTGGTGCCTGTGCACGTGTGTGCATGTATGTACACGCGTGTGCATGTGTGTACACGTGTGTGCCCGTCTCCGCACACGACAACGCCTGGGGGTGCTTTTTCTGCCAAACACCGGGTCCAGCAGCTACCAGGTTTGAGAGGCAAAGAGGAGCCATGCTGTGCTTTTGAAACGCAGACTTCAGGATTCAGAGATGGTTTAAAAGGCGGATTTCAGGATTCGGAGACGGTTCAAGGACCACAATTCGAGGGCTGCGCTGCCTTCCCGCTCCTGAGCCTCTGAAGGACTACGTTTCTGCTTTGGCCTCGTTCACCCAA
Organism: Pedionomus torquatus; assembly: GCA_013398155.1. NCBI lineage: Eukaryota > Metazoa > Chordata > Aves > Charadriiformes > Pedionomidae > Pedionomus > Pedionomus torquatus. The sequence continues at coordinate 37,875 of VZRU01019373.1, forward strand.
GTAAAACTAGCAAAAGGAAAGGGGGATTTGAATGCAACTGTGCGTTTGGCTTCAACACGTTGTGATTTAGTGGTGAGTTGTTGTTTTTTATTTCCTTGCTGCTTGAATGTGGCGAAGGGAGAGAAGTTTCTCTCTGGAAGATGGTGAAGGACGAACAGGAGCTTGACTCATAGCCCTCTGGTCACCTGCCTGATGGAGATATTGCCGTTTCTTTGATGTCTGTGGTTAAATTAGCTGGTGCTGTACACCTTTCTGTGCTGGTTAGCTCAAACCATAAACAGATACTTCGTTTAAAGCAAGACTTTTACAATAAATTTTTATTTGATCCTCAGGTCCTTTAATCTCCCTGCCATAGTCTCAGATTAAGCACACAAGAATTAGGTTTCAGGGACTGATGGTTTTGCTTGTGTTTATCCTTTTGTTTGTGTTGACAGATAATCCCATTACTGCTCTTTTTAGTAGTTGGTTGACTGTGATTGCTTTTATTACATATGTCCCGCTTTAAAACTCCTAAGCCTATCTGAGCGCTTGATTATAACTTCGGCGCTGAACAACCTACCCAGCCTCCCGAGGAGTGGACAGGTTGGTGATGAATATTCTTGACTTTAATACTTTTAAAAAAGAAAAAGACATGGGGAGGGGGGGTTATGGATTTGGGGCTGTTCAGCCTGGAGAAGAGAAGGCAAAGATGCAGTTATGGATTTGGGGCTGTTCAGCCTGGAGAAGAGAAGGCNGGCACTGGAAGAGGTTGCCCAGAGAAGCTGTGGCTGCCCCATCCCTGGAGGGGTTCAAGGCCAGGCTGGATGGGGCTTGGAGCAACCTGGTGTGGTGGGAGGTGTCCCTGCCCAGGGCAGGGGGGATAGAACTTGATGATCTTTGAGGTGCCTTCCAACTGTAACCAGTCTATGATTTCTGGGAAGTACTTGCTTTGACTTCAGAGTGTTTTAAATCTGTTAAAAATTGGTTCCAAAATGATGTGAGCTCCCGGCAGCGTGGCCATTTAGTGACCTGTGCCTTGTTCTGGGCATCGCGGGGTGTAGCCCAGGGTTCTAAAGTGCTGAGAAAGGGCTCTGGCCTGTTAGGTTGCCTCTCCTTGCCTCTGTCTGCAAGGATGAATTTTGGACAAATGGTGTTAGCTCACTCTCTTAGCTTTGCAGTTTGGAAAATGGAGTTAATGGTTCCGTCCTCCCTGGTCCCACTGCGCTTCTGGACTGACAGATGAAAAGCCCCAACGGAGGAGCCGGGCGTTGCTTTTATCGGTGAGCTGAGCGTGTGAGTACAGCTCACACCGAGTTCAGTAGATGCTGAGATCTCTTGATCTATGGGAGCAGACCCTTTAACTGAGCCACCTTCACACCCTTTTGGGATTTGACATCATATTAGCCTGAGAAAATAGTAGATTTTATCACCTGTAGAGGGGTGTATCTCCCAGGTAACTGAGCTGCTCCAGCTTTCCCTTTCTGGTCCTTTCTTGCCCTGCCTTACTCTCTGTGGTGTGAATTGTGTGTCATCCCCAGTGAGGTTTGATTTTGGCTGTTGTGGCTTTAATTCTGTACATTGGAAAGACTGTATGATCAGTTAACACTTTGAATTATTCCTGCAAGAGGACCAGTTGTGAAGAAACCCAGTTATTGCAGCTGAACCAACCCCTGGTAGCCCGTGGCACGTTAACTGTGGGGAAGTTTCTTCCCTCTGGCTGGGGTTTGGGTTTGTTCTCTCAATCCAAACTGGAACCAGGCAGAAGCTTAATTGCATCTTAATCATAGAATTGTAGAATGGTTAGAGCTGGAAGGGATCTTGAAGGTCATCCAGTTCCAACCCCCGTGCCCTTGGCAGGGACACCTCCCACCAGACCAGGTTGCTCCAAGTCCCCTCCAACCTGGTCTTGAACCCCTCCAGGGATGGGGGAGCCACAGCTTCTCTGGGCAACCTCTTCCAGGGACTCACCACCCTCATGGCAAAGAATTTCTTCCTAATATCCAATCTAAATCTCCCCTCTTCCAGTTTAAAGCCATTACCCCTTGTCCTATCACTATTCTTCCTGACCAAGAGTCCCTCTTCTGTGAGGTTTTTGTTCAGGGTTAAACTTTAGAATTAAGCATTTGGAGGTGCCGTTGTACACAAAGTGGGGCAAAATGGTCTTCCCCCTTCCAGTGTTCTGAAAGGTTGGGAAGAAGCAGCTCAGCAGCAAACATCTTACTTTGTTTTGCCCCGTGAAGCTCTGGTGTTGTGCCAACAGGTAGTCATACACTTGCCCTCCATCAGCCTTTTTTTAATTATTTTTTTTACTTCAAATCCCATCTTTAAATATTGTTTTTATGTTCATTTGTAGCTGTTCAGAAACGTGCTTCATCAGTTTAAACCAGCTAATTTTCGTTCTTCTTCCATCTTCTTTATCTGATTGTTTTTATTAAAGACGTCAAGAGGAGAATGACATTTTTGCCTTAAAGTTATGTACCTGCTGTGGTTTCTCCCAAAATCTAAGCTTACTGGGGTTTTAAGAAATTAGCAAGTTATTTTTAACTAGCCAGTGCTTTTGGCAGCAATTTTTTTGTATAAAATGTTTATTTTCCTGGGCAGTCAGTGTTGGCTTTTTTCCCCTCTAAAGGGCTCTTATAAAAATCAAGAGAGCCATAAAATGCCTTATACTTTTCTTTTTATGGATTGAGGAAAAATAAAACTAGGATTTTTCTTTGTATCTTGGGAAGTTGTTTGGGTTTTTTGGCTTGTTTGCTTGGTTATTTTTCTAGGAGTATTCTTAAAGGAGCCAGATTGAGACACCTGAATCTTCCTGAGGCCCTTGCTTTGTTCTGCTGATCCAGCCTGAGTTAGTCAAAACAGTGTGACCTGCACCCCCAAAATATACAAATACACTTGGTTTTCAGATAAGTTCAATTTTATTAGTATTTTTTTTTGGATGATTTGACCTTCCCTTGCTTCATCCCTTCAGATAATTTAATGTAAACTTTCAGAGACTGGATTTTCAGGAGGGTTTATAAGAAAAAGAAAGTGACGGCCACAGAGATTGCTGGAAAGAGATGTCACCTAAGGAAATATAACTATCATTTCATAACAGAAAATAAGCGACATTTTGTATCGCATCTCTCACCAGAACGTTGTTGTGCCATTGACACCGTTGCCGAGTTTTTCACAGAAATCTTTTTTGGGAGTTTTTCTATACCGCCTTTATTAAGCGTGGAGGAGATGGGATTTTTGTGGAAAGGCTGTGAGTGGACAGATGAAGATGGCATTTTGGGGGGAATGGAGTGGGCTTGGGATAGATGGGGTGTGACAGGAGATCATCTGTCTTCTTCCTGAAGAATAACATGGGCACGTTTTGGAATTGTTTTTTTTTTTGACACACACACAAACTCGTGTAAATGGATTATCAATCTTGGCGAAAGGTGTTTTGTTAACCATTACCAACGGGATTATTTATCTAGAGCTCATCTAACAAAAATGTGAACTTTCAGACACAATTGGGAGTGATTGAACAAGAAAAAAAATGTCATATTCTTCTGTTTCATCCTTGCCCCATTTGCAAGTCAGCTCTAGTGCAACATTCTTCTGTCAAGTAGAAAAAGCCTTAGTTTGATGATGTCAAAGCAGGTCCAGAGAGGTGATTCTGCTGCTTTCCTCTGCTCTGGTGAGACCCCACCTGGAGCACTGTGTGCAGGGCTGGAGCCCTCAAGATAGGAAGGGCATGGACCTGATGGAGTGGGTCCAGAGGAGGGCCACCAAGATGATCAAAGGGCTGGAGCACCTCTGCTACGAAGATAGGCTGAGGGAACCGGGGCTGTTCAGCCTGGAGAAGAGGAGGCTCTGGGGAGACCTTGGAGCAGTCTTTCAGTACCTAAA
>VZRU01019373.1:41774-71421 GCA_013398155.1 Pedionomus torquatus
AGCTCAATGAGGCCCTGGACAACTTGGTCTAGTTGAGGGTGTCCCTGCGACTATGGGGAGGTCAGACTAGATGACCTTTGGAGGTCCCTTCTGGCCTGGATGATTCTATGATTCTATGTGCAGTAAACTCTGCTTATTATCCGTGTGATTATAGTAAACTAGCAGAAATGAGCATCCTTGTGCAATCTCGGTAGCGAAGGGATCCCAGACTGGGTCGGTGCCGTAGGGACCGGTGGGTGCTGACCCTGGGGACACTGGCTCGTGCTAGAGGGGTCCTGCTGGAGGATACCCCGTGAGCCGTGCCGCTGCGGCCAGGTCAAGAGGTCCTTCTGCGTAGGAACAAATGGTTTGCTTCTGTGTTTTGCTTTGGTTTGGGTTTGGTTTTTTTTTGTCCTGATTTGGTATTGAAAAGCTGGACAAAATTTTGCAGTGTAGAGCTTGCTCCTTTAGGTGAAGAAGCCAGATAACACGTCGTGATAATGTCAGCAACTTGTTGAGTGGTGAAGTCTTTGGCAGTTAGCATTTATCATGCTCCTCACGCCTGCGTGCTGCAAGGCAGGGATCATCGATTTTGTTCCATCCAGAGGCCACCTTACTTTCAGCCGTGTGTTTAGGGGCCTGCTAACAACAGCTGGAAGGTGCCACCTGGGGCTGTGGTGGCCTCTGCTGTCCTGGAGCTTTGTTTGCAGCCTGTGCCCCATTCCCTGATCCCAGGGCTGCAGATACTGGGAAGGGGCATGGCAGATCTGCTGAATTTTACCACCAACCAGTATTTAAATAACTAAAACTGCTTAAATTGAGCCCACAACTGTGAGGTGGGTGAGGTGCTGGTTCTTAGGTCTTCGTGAACATGTGTCATATCAAAGAGACTCCGTTTTTTATATCTGGGCTACCCACAGCCCAGGATGGAGACAGCCCTGTCTGTCTCCAGACATCCTTGTATAGCCTTGAACCCAAGGCAGGTATCAATCCACAGCCTTGCTGTTGTGCAGGACAAGGATACCCTTTGCCATCAGGCTTTGTGTGTCTGCTCAGGTCGCCGTTGACCAAGAAAGACTTCAAATATGTCAGATAAAGCCTCCAAACCATACACCCGATCAGGGCTTCTGCTCTTGGGAAGGGGAGGCTGCTCTCCACCAGTGGAGGAGCTGGGGTGGTCACCTCTGGGAGCCAAACCCCACACCACGAGGTGGTTTCTGAAGAGACACCTGGGAGAAAGTCTCTGCTTCGACCAAGTGCGAGTGCCTGGAGTCTGATGATTTGATGGTAGAATTGTTTGCGTTAAAAAGCTTGAAAAGGCCAATCTGCGGCCCGTCTCTGAGTGGGAGGGCACACGTCGCAGGCTGTGTCTTGCGGCTCAGGAACTGCAGCTGGAAAAGAAGAAAAAAGCATTTGTGTGAATGGGAGGCGAGGACAGGGGAAGGAAGCTGCGTTATCCGTTAGACTTAGCTTATCTAAACAAGCATAAAGCCACTCAGAGATCAAAAGCTCTTGCACCTCACAGGAATATTATCAGGGTTTGGGGGCCTTAGGAAATCGTGTAGACAGCTACTCATTTAGATTGGGGGAAAAAAAAAACACCCTGATTTTTAATTTTTAACCATTGTAGCCTTTAACTGCTCCAGTCTCTTTGGGAGGTGAATGTCTCCACGCTGCCGGGTTCCCAGCATCCTGCCAGGGTAACTAAATTTTTCCTTCTGTTCCTGGAGGACTTTCACATGCAACGATAAGGAAGGAGAGGGGGAAAAAAAAGACCCACCAAAACATGATTGTGGCAGCACAAAAACTCAGCAGGGCGATTTGGGTCAAATGTAGGGTCTGAAAAATTCGTTAAAAAATTTTTTGGTGGGACCTTAATTGTGGATGTTCCTTTTCCATACGCCTTTCCGCAGCTTGTGGTGCACTTTGCTTTGTCTGGCAGGAATCACTGTTCAGGAGGAGGGACTGACCATCCCACAATATCCCCAAAAGCCTTTCAAAAGGCCCCTGCATTCCAAGAGCATCCCCTGGAGGAAGCTTGGTTTGGGGGACACCGTACTGGTGGTACTGGGGAGGGCCCCCTGCGAGGCAGCCATTCCCCAGGGCTGGTGGCAGCTGCTGTTCCCCAAATACCTGCCGCCAACCTGTGCTACTGCTCTCCAGCCCCAAACCACCACGTTTTGGCACAGATTTAGTTCTCAGGTGGTGCCTTGGCCTGTTTTCCACGTTTCTCATGTTTGACCATTGTCACGTGTTGCTGTGATGATGCTGTAGAGACCAATTCCCTGTCTGCTTGTTGGAATGGTTTGCTGTTTTGGGGGTTTGTTCTTGTTTTTTACATTTTAATGGACTAATGCAGAAAGAACGTATTTATATCTATTTTAGTTCATCATATTGCATGTTGCTGCTTTTGAACTAGGCATGCTGAACGCGACCCTTCTGTAAACTAGGGAGCAGCAGTCATCACTTCCAAAAAAAAAAAAACCAAAAAAAACCCAAAACCCAAAGCTCCAAGCACAACAAAACCAGCAAAAACCTTACTATAAAAATAAAATGGCAACTTGAGATATTAGTCTACAAAAGTATTCTGGATAATTGGGGATTATCCTTTAATTTCTTGAATTTAGGAATAACTAGATCTTTTTCTTCTTTATGTACACACTCTGTATTTCAGCCACGATGCTGATTGCTGGGACTGGGGATTAAATGCTGAGAATCTATTTTAAAAACTTGATTATGGTACCAGCGAACAGGGCACTGCGTGGAGCCACCGAAAAAGTTCCCACAGGTGGGACCTGCTGATGCTGGGAGGATGCTGGGGATTCAGGAGGAGGGTTTGGACTCCTTTGACTGGGAGTTACCATAAAGTGGGAAACGCCGTGAAGGTTCTCGGGAATGAATTGACACTTCTTTTTGGGGGGGGGCTTTTTCCTGCTGGAATCTCATGTAGATGAGATGTATTGTGCCAGCCCAAGACGGTTTCGAGAAGCAAAGAATGGCCTATTCAGTGAACAGCCATTGATGAAAAGTGAGGTTACTTTTTAATTTCTTGTACCGTAAGTATTTTGAGTATTTTTCATCCTTAATGGTATTCTGGCTCGTTATAGGAATTAAGTGCTGTGAGTTAAAATAACAAATCTGCACTATGCTTTGCTGGGTTTTAAATCAAAATGGCATTCTTTTTTTTCCGTGAGCCCATAATCCTTTCTTTTATACGGTTTGATGCTAGCCAGCTCTTGCTTCCTGAGGCAGAACCATTAGATATCAAAAATATAATTGCTCTCTATATGAGTGCTCCTTTGTAGCCCATCCTTTTCATGTTTTGAGGCTGCAGCACTTTTATTTCTTTAAAAATATTCTATTAACTTTGTCTGAATTGCGTATCCCAGCCTCTGCAGGTAAGAGGTCAGCGCCTTGTTGGGATACAGCGGAGAAGCGGAGGTTCACGATCAGGATTTACTTTCTGGTGTGGAGTTCAGCTGGGAATAGTGAAAGGCAGAGACAGGCGAGTATAATTATCCCATCAATGCCGGCTGGGAGTTAATTAATCTATAGTTCCCCACCTGGCATCCAAAGTGGAAACTGTTTTGGGTGAGGAAGAGAATAGTAATGGCTTATCTTGCACTTGTTTGAGTGTGAGAGGTTTGGAACGCACAGATGTCAAAACGTATACGTCACGTTTGTGAATGTATTACAGGAGCGTCGCTTTGCCTCGTTCCACATCTAAATATGTGGAGGTGTCTAATTTGTATGGACAGGTGTTTTAAAACCCCAGGGTGCCTTTTCTTTTTTTTCTTGCCTTTTTTCCCATTTCGTATCTATAATTAAAAGGACTGCAGAGACCTGCAAACCACCCTCACCCCCTCTGAGCGCCCGTCCTTTTTTCCCCCCCGGGAATCACGGTGGTGCTGGACGAGGAGAGGCAAAAGAGGGATGGAAGGAGTTCAGCTGACCTGCTCTGGACACCAGCGACTGCCGCTCTTCCTCTGATGGTTAGAATTATAAAAGCCCAAATACACAGACATTTCCTTTAAATAATATAAACCCATTCTCTCTAGTCTGCCAGAATTCGGAGCGTCTGGTGGTTTCCATGGAGAAGTATATTTCTTACAAGGCCCGGCTATTTTTGCAGACTGTTTTGTAATGTATTTGAACTTGCAGTCTTGTGCCATTTCTGTTCTCCTGCTTCCCGAGCAGCGCAGGGAAACGCTGCCAAACTCCCCTTAAGCGCTGGGGAAGGGAGTGGGCCAAGGGCCTGTATCCCCAACGATTTTGAAGGTCCCGACGCCCTCTTAGCGCTGTCCCCTGCTTTTATCAGATTTTGAAGGCTTTTCCCCACGCGGGTGGGAGAGGTGAGGCTTCTCCCGCTTTGCACCACCATAAGGATGCCACGAAGACCCAGCAAAATGTTGTTTTGGCGAAGGAAATTTCGCTGCTGCTGTGAAGTTGAATGGCTCATTCTGAATTCTACGTTTAAGCTGGTTTAAGTTGTTGAAAAGGCAAATTTCTCCAATTTTGCGAGAGCACATAAAGTTTTGTCTAACGAACGCCATTTCTTCTGCCTTTAATTGTCTAATTAGAGCTTAAACTGCGCTACTGGTGCGCGGCTCCCGCACCGCTTTCTCCCCATGCCTGCAAGAACAGAAATCTCCAAAAGACGTGACTAGACAACATAGTCTTTTTGGAGCTCGTCCCCTATTGCTTCGGTGTTGTCCACTACAAGTTTAATTACTGTGTGAGAAATACTTTTCTCAAGTGGAGCCAAAATCTAGGATTTAAGCCAAAGTAAATTAACAGTTCTCAGAGAACCTGGAGTCCCAAAGCCAAGAATTTCAAGGCTTTTAGGCATCTCTGTGTTATTGGCAGGCATCTCGTGATGTCATGTGGTAGAACAAATGGACACCAAAAAGCTGAAGTCAACATTGTGCCAGTTTAGCAGGGAAGATTAAAACTGATTTAGTTTGGGGAGGCCAAACTGGAAATAATGATTATACACAGAAACGGTGGGGTTATTTCATAAGCTGTATCCGTTCTTTTCCCTTAGTGGCAGATGTCCAAGCTTCAGTCTTGGTTTCCTAAATATACGCTCTAGTTTCTTTTTTATTTTGAGGGCAGAGGGAATGCTTATTTGTGAAGCTGCGTTTGACTAATTGTATTTCCAAATGAGTTAAATGTAGTAGTCTCTTTTTTTGTTTCTCTTTTGCTTTTTTTTTCCCTCATAAATTGCCATCCCGCTCAGTCCAAACATTGACTTCTGCGTAAAATAACCAGCAGGAAAGTCCTCCTGGTTGATGGAGTGTGGTTGACACGCGCATTTTTCTTTTGAAGGAAATTGATGATGTTTAATTTTACCTTGTGTGTGCAATCAGGGGGACTGTGTGTATCTAATTTGGTGCAGAGCAGGTGATGAGAGTTTTCTTCTTTGTGTCTGGTCTTGCAGAGCCCTTGGAAGTTGAGATGGGCTCAGGCAGCGGTGGTTGCTCTCTCTGAGGTGCCCAGATGAGATCCTGCTTGCTTGGATGTTGTCAGGTGATGGGGAAGTAGGAGCTCTGGTTTCTCCACGTTTGGGCACCCGTTAGAGGTGGGACACTGTTTACTGCAAGTGGTGTGGTGTAGAGTGAGGAAAGGAGGAAGCGCACGATACTGGAGAAAAGCAAGCGGGTAGCTTTTTGCTTGGTCAAGATTAAGAGAGAAACCAGAATGCTCTGGCTTTTAATTTCATGGCTTTTGTGCAAATAAATTATTTCATAGAATCATAGAATGGTTAGAGTTGGAAGGGACCTCAAAGATCATCCAGTTCCAGCCTCCCTGCCCTGGGCAGGGACACCTCCCACCACACCAGGTTGCTCCAAGCCCCATCCAGCCTGGCCTTGAACCCCTCCAGGGATGGGGCAGCCACAGCTTCTCTGGGCAACCTCTTCCAGTGCCTCACCACCCTCACAGTAAAGAAGTTCTTCTAAATATCCAGTCTAAATCTCCCCTTTTCCAATTTAAAACCATTCCCCCTTGTCCTATCACTCCACTCCCTGACCAAGAGTCCCTCTCCAGCTCTCCTGGAGCTCCCTTCAGATCCTGGAAGGCTGCTCTAAGGTCTCCGTGGAGCCTTCTCCAGGTTGAACAGCCCCAGCTCCCTCAGCCTGTCCTCACAGCAGAGGTGCTCCATCCTCTGATCATCTTGGTAGCCCTCCGCTGGATCCGTTCCAACAGGTCCATGTCCTTTCTATGTTGAGGACTCCAGAGCTGGACACAGTAATTCAATAATTAATTCAGTAATTTTGCTACGGGTATGTGTGTTGTCACAAAATGCCAACAGGAAAGGGGGCACTGAGAAGACTCCCCAAGAAGTGGACCCATGTGTCCAAACAGATGTGGACCTGCTACCATAACAGATGTTGCGGAAGGAGTTTGCTGGGCGTAGCTGTGACAGAATCCACAGAGAAAAAGAGAAATTATGTATTACAACCAATGTGACGGCCTGAATTCCTTGTTTTGATGTTTACTGTGGGTGTCAAGGATGTATAAATGCAAACAGCACATTCATGAATTATTTTGGGTTGCGGTGTAGGTTTCTGAAGAAAATCATTTGTAATGAGCTTTATTTATGCACTAGAAATAAAGATGGGATTAGGAGAATATTGAACTGTAAATGCACTGGTGATTTTTGGCTTTTGTGCATAGCACAGAGAATCTCATCATTTATCTCCGCTCTGATCTTGAATATGCAGAGCTGGCTGTGCCTTTTATGCAGCAGCTATTTTAGTTAGCAGCAGTCTGGCCTTGAGTCTGTGAGGCGGGCTCGTTGCAGAGGCGGCAACTTGCCTCCGTGGGCTTCTCCCCGCGGTCCTGCTGCCGGCTCTGAAGCTTTGCCGGGCTTTGTTAGAGTACCCTGACCCAGATAGTTCCTCCTCTGCCTTTGTCGGGGCTTGGCTCTAAAATCGTAATGCTTTGGTCGCGTGGCCTGATTTTCCCTACTTCTGGGCCGTGGATGTGGTCATGCACGTGGTTTTACTCTCCAGCTTCTTCAAGGCTGGAAGAAGGTTGTAGAATCATAGAATGGTTAGAGTTGGAAGGGACCTCAAAGATCATCCAGTTCCAACCCCCCCTGCCCTGGGCAGGGACACCTCCCACCACACCAGGTTGCTCCAAGCCCCATCCAGCCTGGCCTTGAACCCCTCCAGGGATGGGGCAGCCACAGCTTCTCGGGGCAACCTGTTCCAGTGCCTCATCACCTTCACAGCAAAGAATTTCTTCCTAATATCCAATCTAAATCTCCCCTCATCCAATTTAAAACCATTACTCCTTGTCCTGTCACTCCACTCCTTGACCAAGAGTCCCTCTCCCGCTCTCCTGGAGCTCCCTTCAGATCCTGGAAGGCTGCTCTAAGGTCTCCCTGGAGCCTTCTCTTCTCCAGGCTGAACAGCCCCAGCTCTCTCAGCCTGTCCTCATAGGAGAGGTTCTCTGTCCCTCTAATCATCTTGGTGGTCCTCCTCTGTTCCAACAGTTGTGTGTCCTTTCTCTTTTGAGGACTCCAGAGCTGGACACAGGTCCTCCAGGTGAGGAGGACAGCTAGTGTGTGTGAAGGCTGGATGAAGAGGGGATCGAGCTGGGAGCTGCTGAGGTATCTCTACCACGAGGAATCTGTTTTGGCAGGAGTAGGAGGTACCTCACCTGGAGATTTTGCTTCCCAGATCCTCTGGGATTAGAGTGCTGCAAAGACCCAGCAAATACCTTGCCAAGGCTACCTTGAGTCCTTCACTCGCCGCGTCATTTTAAGGATGGGGTTTTTAGACAACCGAAAGGCTCACACGCAGTGAGGTAGAGTATCAAGTACAGTCTTGATGCACATGAAGAACGCCTCTATCTGAGCTGATTTACCCTATGAAAAACCTGAAAATACGCTTTAGTGTCTCTAGAACCGTGTGCATCCACACGTTTCGTGTGGCCAGTATTCACACAGGGCATGGGATGTTTTCCTGAAATCTTAGCTTAGGGTGTGCACAGGTCTTTGTATTGACCAGCCCTTGGGTTGTTTTTTTTTTTTGTGCTGCAAAGGAAGGATGCCTCAGAGAATCTCTGGAGTTGTGTTAGATTAGGAAATTTGCTCTTTGCCGTTGCATTTTAACAGGAGTGTTGAACATCCTTCAGTGATTAGTATATTGGTGCCATGGCAGGCACGGTGCTGAGAGCTCTCACAGCCGCAATCTCAATTTCACACAGGTGCAGACAGCAAATATTGTTTCTGAGCAATTTCAGGCTGATACACTTAAAAGGAACGCGGGGCCATTTTTCATTTGCCTGTTTATATGCGCTGTGCATACCGGTTTTGGATGTGCTGGGGTCACTGGAGAGTCGTGTGTTTTGGGCTGACCTATAGCATTGCTCGATGTGGTCTGAACCAGTTGTCTTCACATAAATCAGGTTCTCAGAGGTGCTTTCCTTCCAGTCCCTGAGTCTGGGAAACGGCTTCTTAAACTCTACCCATACCCTTGACCACTAAATGTGCGGTGTTTTGTATAACAGTGATTGAGGTTTGGTGTTGTTTTCTCCTGGCTGGTGTCAAGCTGGTGAGGGATCTAGGAAACAAGGCATGAAGAGAGGCTGAAGGAACTTGGGGATGTTTAGTTTGGAGGAGAGGAGGCTGAGGGGAGACCTCATTGCCCTCTACAGCTACCTGAAAGGTAAAGAGATGGGTGGTGGCCTCTTCTCCCTAGGGAGTAATGACAGGACCAGAAGAGATGGCCTGAAGTTGCGGCAGGGGAGGTTTAAATTAGATATTAGGAAGAATGGCTTCACTGAGAGGGTGGTCAGGCACTGGACCGGCCTGCCCAGGGAGATGGTGGAGTCACCATCCCTGGAGGTATATAAGAAACATGTAGATGTGGCACTTCAGGGCATGCTCTAGTGGCAGAGTTTGTTGTGTTGGGCGATTTGTTTTGTGGGGTTTGGTTTTGGGGTTTTTTGGTGTGTGTATGGTTGGACTCAATGATCTCAGAGGGTCCTTCCAACCATGAAGATTCTGTCATTCTTTGTCATCTTCCCAGTAGTGATATTACCAGGGATGTGGATGTTTTCAGTGGTTTATTGTGTTTTTTTTGAGCTAATTCTTTAGCTTGAAGGTCTGCTTCATCTTATTTAGCCTTTTAGATTCTGCAAAACAGCCTTGCCCCCTTGTTGGGCTGCCTGGGACCGTACTTTCACTTTAATTTAGTCACCTTGAAAGGGGACTGCCAAAAACAAAGGCAGGATCCAGCAAAAGGGATCAGCTTACACCAAATCGGCATTGTTGCCTGAGAATATCTCTTGCCGTGAGAGAAGCTTGAAACCTGCAGGGTGTCTTTTTATGAAAAAAGCAAAATATATACTTATTTGTATGCATAGACCACCTAGGGGAGTTTCTTTTGAATTTTGCACTGTTTTAAACACTCATTGATGTGAGTGCTTATTGCAGAAGCAAGGACAAATAAGATGTGAGGTAGCTGAAAGGGCCGTTTTTTGTCTGGAGGTGCACAGGACCGGAGTAAACAAGATTGATTAGAATAAGGAGGAATAGCTGTGGTGACATGTCACCTGCCAGCACGGTGGTCCAGGACCTCAGGAGTCAGAGCAGCATTGTCTTAACACCTTTGAGTGGATGACAAACCCTTCCATGAGGTTCTTCCTGAGCTACATGGAAGACAGAGATTCTATGTGAGGGGTAAGTATGAATTTATAAATATTTGTGTAGTGCTTTATTAGAAGATTAATAGTTTCTCTTTGTCCTCCTTCCTCTAATTGATGTCCAGCTCTAGGATGTTACTCACCGATCCTTGCACAGACAGCTAATGACAATCCCTTCTAGGGCTGAGGAACCTTCTTGGTGTGATCAGGGCCATGATGTCTTGTTGGGTTGACTTTTGGGGTGGGGGAATTGCTGTTTCTTTGTGATGTTTGCAGGAACCCTGAAAATATAGTCAGAAGCGAGAAGAAAATTTAAATCTGGACTTTGATACGTTGTATTACAGAGAAAATACCTACTTTATAATTTTTTGTGCAAAGTTTCGTGTCTCAAATTGTGCAGTGTAAGAGTATAATTGTTTTACTGGAGTCTCATAAAGAGATGAAATAGAGAGAAGAGCCTCATAAAGAGAGAAATACAAGAATTTCTGAAGAGGAAGTAATTGGTCTAACTCCTTGAAATGGGATGGGAGGTACCTGTGGTCCTTTTAGGACCTACTAAAACCTTGGGCCACTTTAATTTTATTTTCTCGGTGTCAGTGCTGTAAAATGTGAAACTTAAGCAGAACTTTTCATCTGGAAGGCTCACAGGGCGTTGTGGGATTTCTGTGCCCAGCACACTAAATTGAAGCCGACTCTAGGGTAGATTGTAACAAGCTTTTAAGACTTGAGCGGTAGCTCAAAATGTAATTTGATATATTCAAAAGCAGCGGGAGGAAATGTTAGTTCAGCAAATTATGGCCACTAATGCGATGTGAAAAGGTCACTCTGTAACCCACCCAAATCTAACAGCACCGCTTAACAGCTTGGTGGGGATACTGCCGGGTAACCTGAAAGTTTGGGTAAAAATTTATGAATAGCCTTTAAAAAGAAATTGTAAGAGCTGAGGTGTTGCTGTGTGCCCTCCCTAACCATGTGTTTGCATCTGGAGTTTGATCATCTTGCAGTGCAGATTTCCGCTAACGAGTTCAAGAGTAGGTATAAGCTTTACCTGCCGGTGGGAGCCTTCCTTCCCTGCGCTCCCCCGGCTTGCCCATTCGGAGCCTCAGATTGGAAATCCCTGGGTTCTTCTTAATGACTGGCAAGAGCAATGCTGCCGTGGTGTGGGCTGGTTTTGCTTTTACTTTGAGGGGGAGGCTTGTAGGTTGGATGTACCTTTATATCAACTACCACTCAGTGTTGGCATAACTTGCTTCCAGGCGTTATTTCAAACCTTTTCTTCACCCGCTCCCTGCCCCTTCCCCTGTAGGGATGATGGCCCTGTCCCGTTAACTCGAGCCACTTGGCCAGAGTAGGTCTTGGGACTGCATTCTTTCTCCTGAAATTTTCTAGAGAAAAATGTGCTTCCCAGAGTACCTGAAAACCTTGTGGGCAGGAGCAGCTGCTGGAGGGTACCGGGGGGCACACAAGGGTGGGAAATGCTGTGCCAGATGTGGTGGGCTGTTCTTGTGGTTATCGGATGCTTTAGAGAGTGGTTCTTTGAATGGTTGTGAAAGGTTTGATTGTTTTTTGTTGTTTTTTAAATGGCCTCAATCACCGTGGTTTGTAAAATTGATTCCTTGCTGCCTTTTCCCCAGAAGGTACCATTACACGTGAATAGACCTTTCAAATTCAGCTCCATTGAAAATAATGGAATTAGTCTGTGCTGTTGTTCCCATTAAGGAAATCAATCTTGTTTTGAAAACCCCTGTGCTTTTGAGAAGAGCAGAACTTGACAGAAGGATCTACCTTTCTGCTGGGCAGAATTCCCCTGGAGACGTCTGCTCTTGGTGGGCATCCCTTGATGTCCATTTTCTTGTTTGGGGGAGATTTGCAGCGATTTTTGGAGCTGGCATTTCCTTGAGTAGCTTTATGCTGTTGCTTTTGTTAGTTTTTAATGTTGATCCCTTTCCACTCTTCCTTTATCTTTTATGACATTTATGTCAGGTCATGGACAAATAGTTATGAGCTCCACGGTTTTATTTTTGGGAGTGCTATCCTCACTGAGCATAACTAGCAGACTGCATTTCAAAATTGTCTCCTGCTTTTCCTCTGCCAGAACTCTTAACTGCTCCTCTCTGTTCATTCAGAAGAGCTTATTGCTGCTGTTGGGTCTTTGATGGCCTCTTTCCAGAGCTTCTTAGCCTTTTTAGAGCCAATTCTTTGCTTTCCCTTGTTGGACAGAGTCGTTGGGGCGTCCTCGGTGATTTGTTGACTGGAGGCTGTGGATCCATGGATTTCTCCTCCATAATCCTGAGTAATGCAATGTTGTGTTGGCTGCTTTGCTTTTCGCATTACCCTATCTGTTCTGCGGTATTTTTATACATATAAAAAAATGTACCTATATAAAATAAACAAGGAAGTTTCTGTAGCAAATAAATCATTGTTGAGAGAGGGCAAAATGACACTAAATTGGCAGCTTTACGGAAGGTATGATGCCTTTGATTGATTTGTTGTCACAGAAATGTAATGTACTAAACATGATGAAGATTAAGGATGTTAAGATGGTTAAAATTCAAGTTGCATAAGTGTTTGGTGCTAGCTTCAGAGCCTCTTCCAGAATTTTAATTTTGAAAATGCAAAATATTTGCTTTATGCTATTCCTTAGGAGCCCTCTAGATGTTTTGGAAAATTTGAGTTCTTAAAAAGAAACAACAAACAAAACCCAGTCTGAAAGTATTTAGTATTCACAGTTTATGAATTAGGTAGAGGCACGTTATTTTTTTGTGATTAATAGTGAGCTTCTGAGATGCATTAGACACTATTTACAGAAACCAAGCACCAGAAATAATAGTAGCATTATCCTGAACCTCGTAATTACTCTCAGGGTCCAATTTTACATTGTATCTCATGTTCAAGAAATAATAGCGGCGTATTTTTCAGCAAATGATTATTTGGGTATTTAGATAGATACATGTACAGCAGGAGAAAATATCAGTTAAACTCAACAATGCCTTTTGAGGGGACTAGGAATTCTTTTTTTTTTCTTTTTTCTTTTCTTTTTGTATCTTTTGCTCCGTCTTTTGTAACCACACCCTCTGCTCCCACTCTCTCCTTCCTTCTTTTCTTCTTGGAGGCAGGAGTTCACAGCAACAAATACCCGGGCTTTGTATGGAATCCCAGTTGGAGTCCTCCTCAATGCCCTGCATAAGTGACCTTTCAGAGCCTTTTATTGCTCTTATCTGCCTGCTTTGGCCTCCATCCGCTCCACTTCCCCTCTTTCCAACTGCTAATAAATCCTAGTTTACGTAACAAAGCGGAAAGGAAAGGAGCCTGCAGACAACTCCCAGAGGTTGCTCCATCCCCTCTGAGAACCTGCCATCGTGAGATCCATTTGCTGACTGCGGGGGAGCCATCAGGTGGAGACTTCTTCAGGAGAACACAGCCACGCTTGGCCTGGGTGGTGTGTGGCACCCGAAGGTACAGCATCAACCATCTCGACCCTCCTCTTCCCTTCCATGAGATACAACTCACTTGCCTCAACTTTTCTGGCCATTTCTCATCTTGCCAGTTGTCTTTCTAACAAGAGCCCTCCTCGAGCTTGCGCAGTCGTCTTCCATTGCTTCTTTCCTAAATTCTCACGTAGACGTCTTGCCTTTCTCTCCTGGGCAGTCTTCTCTTCATATCTCCACAGATAACTGCGATATCCTGCTTAACCGTCTCCTTTGCTGTGATGCTGAAGAGGCAAAAAAAAATTGAAATACCCCAAACCTGACAGTAGTTAAGCTGGTGACAAATGACCATCGTATTGTTCAGTGCAGTCTGCTTGTTTCTATTCCCCTCTCTCTTTCACAGCCATAGAAAGTTGGACTGTGAAGTGTTTGAAATCATCTCCCCTTTTTCACCTGTAGCTGGGACTCACGGTCATCACCACCACGAGCTCTGCACTCGCGGGGAAGACCGAGGAATGTGTTTTCAGACGTGTTGGCAGATGGTAGGGGACCCTCAGGCTTGTGTGACCGTGGTAATTTGTCAAAAACTCTAACCTTTGCTGGGACTTGGCTTTTGAAAGCTGCCCCGTGTTAGGGAAGGTGGGGTGATGAGGGCCCTTATTTTCCTTGAAAGACAAACTGGGAACTTTTAGTCAAGAGTTTTGTTGTTAGGCCCTGCCGACGCACCAGGTTTTTCTGTTGTCCATGGGCACTTTTTGCCATGAAAACAGACAAGATGAACTTTAAATTTCCATTTACTGTAGCTGTATTTTGCCGTTCTTTTCTGTGTGTGGAAGGGAATGAGGCTTTATTTGCAGAACATCCAGTAGCCTCATCTCGGGTACTTCATGTGCTGCAGACGTACACGAGTGCATGGAGAGGGTGACCCTGGAGGAGAAGGTTGGCTGTGGGTGGAGGAGCTCCTGCTCCTAGCCATGTCACCAACTGCCATGAATCCAGCTTGCTTTTTTCTGTCTCATCCCTTTATAAGTTTTTTGGCCATCGATGGTTTCTTTTGCTTGTGTGGTGGACCACAGCTGCCACCAAAACCCTTCCACACTACCTAAGCGTGCTCCATCCATGGGGTCAGCTGTCATGATGGCCTTCCACCATCGTGCTGGGATGGAATGAGCTGGCTTTTGCATCTGCTGCTGCTTCAGAGTCCACTTCATAGACAGTCCTTGGTGCAGCGTTGATGGAAAGTGGCGGGAGGACAATGAAAAGCTCCTCTCACACATGGATATCTAGGCTGAGTTTGTCAAGTCCTTGTGCACAGGAAGGGGCCTTCATGATTTGCAAGCAGAGCAGACTTTGAGATGAAAGTCACTAAACTACAATAAATGGGGAGCTCCAAGGTATCATTTTCAGAACTGCATTTCAGAGTACAGCAGCTCTTTAAACTGATTTCAGCAATGAATAATTAAAGCGTAAAATACAGGAAGAGTAAATATTTCATTAAAATACTAAACAGAAGCTACAAAATCTGTTGAAGACAAAGGAAGCTTTATTTTTTTTCTTCTCCTTCCCACCTCCTTCTCTTTATCCTCCTGCGTGGAGAAACCTGATCTGGAGCGAAGGAAGCAGGGAATGCGCAGCCACCGAAACCGCTGTCAGAGGTTAGAAATCCCTCCTTGTTTATTAACCACTCTCTTCTGAATCGTCCTTCACAGATTAACTTGTGGGTGCAATGATTCAGATAATATCACGTGTAGTTCCTTTCCTGGAAATGTTTGTGGACCTTGTAAACGCAGGAGGCAGGGAAGCTTCGTAGCTGGTCTGTTGAGATAAAAAAACCCCCATGTTCAAGCTCCAGTCAGAAGGTATGTGTTCAACGGTAGTTAATTAGTGGCTAAAACCCAGGAATATATTGAGTTGCATTGTGTATTTGCTATTAAAATTAATAAAACCTTCACAGAAAATGGCTGATTAAGAAATTGAATGATACTATGCAGTAAATAAAAAATAAAGCAAGTCCTTAGAGTAATTTTTCCAGCCTCCCCTGCCATGTTCTGGACTTTTACAAAATGTGAGATTGTTTAGGGTCTCCGCAGTTAGAAGTCAAATTAGATACTGGTTGAGGCTGTGTTTATTAATCAAGCCCAGTAATTACAAAGTGCTGTTCATTTCCAAGAGGTATTCAAGCAATCCTCGCTGAAGCCCAGCAAGAATGAATAGATAATATGTACAACTGGTAGATGGAGAATGAGCATTCAAGGTTGATGAAGATCTAATTTCCATTTTAAAATGAACCCAAATCTAATCTGAGGAATTAGAGGCAATAAGGATGATGTGTTAAAGGGTATTTATAGGCAGTGTTGATCTCTTCTGCATTGAAGCCTTGCCAGGCCTCCAGGTCAGGAGGACCTGCCTCATACCTCGTCAAATGACGGCAGAAGCGGACTCGTGTGTCATGACTGACGTGGACTCTCTGTCCATCACAGCCTCACCTGGCAGAAGGTCTTCTCTAACCACTGGTTTTCCTATATTTGAACAACAGACACCGAGTGCTTCCACAGCCCATCCCCCTGCCATCCCTCCGAAGGCTTAGTGTGGGTCTCGTGTGCTGGACCAGGTTTCCCCAAAATTATCATCTTGAGATTGTTTCTCATCTTTTCTTTTTTTTTTTCCCCATGATTGTACTGAGTGTTGCCCAGAGCCACTCACTGAGAATTGCTTGATGAGTCACCGTGGTTCTGATGTCAGAGGTCGTTTGGGATTAAATTGAATAAAAAGACTTCTCTGCTGTAGCTTCGTATTTCTAAGCGCTTGGGTGCCCGAACGGAGCCCCAAAATCTGAGTTAAATACAGAGCGTGTAGAAGAGTTTAACACTGGACAAGGTGATAAATTGAAAAATTAGCTAAAAAATATTAATCATAATTTTAAAAAGAAGAAAACCCAATCAGCAGTGAAACCAACTGAGCAGAATGTGAATGTGAAATCCTTTTGGTCTCTGACCCCTTGGGACTGGGAACCTGGAGGACCTTCCAGAGCTGGAGAAGGTGCCCGGGCAGGAGGGGACCAAAGGGACCGAGTTGGAGGTGACTGGTGATGTTGGAGAGATGTGGAGGGAAGGGAGAGATGTGAAGGGAAAGCAGCCACGAGCAGAGGTACCTTCAGATTTAGGGGGCTACAACACATCTGGGTTCTCGAGTGAGATTTGCCCAGTCCCCCGTAAAGGCACCAAATCCCGCTCCGTGCAGCCTTTTAACCCGAGCGCTTAAGTTACTCCCTCAGAGAAGTCACAAGGGAATTCTGAATATTGGCTGATGCTTGTCAAGCATTTGAAGATTAAATATGCTGCGTGTGAACAAGTTTTTGCTTTTCTTGTATTGAACTTGGATAGCGAGGTGATGAGCATGGTATAAATATCTTGAGAGAGAAATGCCGAGCATAATAATTTTTATTGATCTCAAAAACTAAAAAGACCTTTCTACAACTTTCTGCTTTTTTGGTGTCGGATTACTCATTTATGTCCATATAATCGTGCAATTATCTTTTTCAGCAGGAGGATTGGGAGGAGGAGATCATCGTTTTAGTAAAACTGTCTTTCCTGAAATAATGGCTAATTCCTTCCAGGTGTTTGGTTTAAGGTGAAAACAAATGGTGGGTGCTTTTGGGTGGGATTCACCCATTGCCTCTGTTTTGAGCACCGGTTAGCTCTGCAGGAACAGAGGTTTCCAGGCTAATGCTTTGGTTTATTTATGATAAAAGGTCTTCTAAGCAGAGGTTTTAGAGTTTGGGGGGGGTTTCTAAGCTGACATCATTAAAAACCCCACCAGGCTAAAACCAATAGGCCCTTATCCTTGAGATAAGCTTTTTATAAATGTGATTTTTATTTTTTTTCCCCTAAACAAACGAACCCCTCTAATTATAAAGGATTGCAGCTTTCAGCGAGCACCGGTGTGATTTAATTTGCCACTTGCTCTCATTGTCTGAGTCACTCCTAGGGAAGAAAACACGCACGGTGGAACGGACTTCTGTTAGATGCGCTGCAGGAAGGAAGAGTGATACTTCTCTGCTGCACTGTGGTAGCAACATCTTGAAGCGTTCGCTCCTGACGTGTTAAAAACACATAAACCCTTTCAATTTAAGGTGTGGGAGGAGTCCAATGGTTATTAGTCCTTTTGCTAATTTTTTTATTTTTTTATTTTTTTTTTTTTTTTGGTTGTTTTTGAAGCTGTCACTATCTCAGAAGCGTGAACCGGTTTTGGAAACGTTTTGAAATGGCTCAATTAAAATGGGTTTTCCTTTACGAAGTCTTTTGATTAGCTGATATAGAATATCACAAAGCTGTTCCCAGGAGGAATGGTCAGGACTGGATCGCCCTGGAATGTGGCGACGCAGCCCCTGCGTGGGGTTGGAAATACACTCTCATTAAGGAGGTTCCTGTTCAATATCTCACAAATACTGATGAATAGTTCCAAGCTACTCACGGAGACACTTTGTCTTGTGCTGGGAGAGCAATCGCCGAGCAGCTGTGCTCACATTCCTTTCAACACAGTTGTGTCTCAGCTCTGCTAGAGGCGAGCAGATGATGCTCCACGGCTTGACAAGACCGTGTCCCGTAGGGATGGAGTTGGGCGAGTGAACTGACAGAGGTTCTAGTTCACAAAATGGGCTGGAAATATTGATTCTGCTAAGCGGGGGTGGGAAATAAGGAATTCCTGTTTCTGTGGAGAAGGAAGAGGCCACGATGTTGAGCAAACGCTCATCCCTTCAGAGCTGGCTCCAGAAGGAGCAATGCATTTTCAGTTTTTTCTTCTTTTTTTTCTTGATATGTGCTCAAAATATTTAAAGGTTGCACGTGGGGGGGGAAAAAACAACCTCACAAAAAAACCACAATTAAAACATTAGTTATTAGTGCTGAGAGTATTTTGAGTCATTTTTGTATTTAATCGGCTGTAATTAAATACTCGGTGAACACGAAATTAGGTCATATATTATGTAAATAGGATGAGACATCCACTAGCTCTAGCAACAAATGCTTTGGAGTCCTTAAGGGTACGATTTGCGATTGGACTCTTGGAGCCTAATTGGTTCTGTCTGACCCCGATTTCCTCCTCTGCCACGTGCCCACCTGAACGCAGAGCCCACGCTGAGGAGGACGCGTGGTGAGACCCACCAGAGGTCGGAGAAGCCTCCTCCTTGCCTGGTCATCTCAGAGGGTTGGAGATGAGCTCTACCTGAGGGCAGGCTCTCTCCGTGCCCCCAGTTCCACCTCTCTTCTCTGCTGTGGTCCGGCTATTTGACTTGAGTGCATCATTTAGAGAGGACAGAATGATTTTTAGGTATAATAAAAAAAAAAAAAAAATTACTAGGTGCTCAAGCATTGCGCTGAGCGGGGCTTGGGGCACTCGGCGCTGCCCAGGATCATGCCCTCCATTCTCTTAACATGACACTTGATAACTTCTACTTTAACATTCATAATTACAAATGCCAAACCTGATTTTGCTCTCTTTGGAGGATACTGAGGAACAGTAACAGGTCCATTATTATTAGTCAGAACAATTATGTAGCTCTTAAATAAAGGGGGAGGGTGGGGGAAATTGAGCTGTTGGATTCTGCTTTCTTGTGACGGGGACTTACGCGCTGTGAGAAGCAGCGTTGCGTGACGGTCTGAAGTCACCTCATCTTCGTGTCCTCCACTCGTGGCAGTCTTTGTTCCCATCTCCAGAAGTGGCTCTTGAGGAGTGCCACCGTCCTCCCCCGTTCCTTTCTCCCCAGCTCTCCAAGTTCTCACTTTTCAATCCAAACACGAGCCTCTGCAGGTCTGAGGCACGTGGAGAAAGATGCTGGTGGCTGAGTGGGGAGGCGAGAAGGAGAAACTGCAGGTAAGCTCCCCTGGTCCTCCACCATCCATTTGCTTCCCGCTCTACCCTGTTTTATTTCCTTGCGAAAGAGGCTGCCGCTCAGGGCCGACTTGGAGATGATACATCAAATATTCTGTGCGAGTCCTTTCAGGCATCAGTTTTCCAGAGCGTGTGCGGCTTGGTGCTGCTTGGATTCTTCAGGTGTTGGAAGAAATAGATTGTAATCCATTATATTTGGAATTTTTAGAGAGAGATAATGTCTTCTCTAGCCTCCCTTCTTCTTTTCCGCCCGCCCCCAAACTAAAGCACCTTTATTTTGTAGGATTTCTTTCTTTAGCTCACAACAGGTTCCTTGTAGATCCTTGACGAACACCAGGGTCTGTTTAAATCAGTAAGAAGAGACCAAGACCAGTCTTGTCATTGGGAATGAGAGTAATCCGTGGGGAGACGCGGTGGGAACTACGTTGCCCCCGAACCCTAATGTGGGGCATCAGAATTAGTCAGTAAAAGGGAAATCAATGAGCGTGTTACCGGGAGATGGCATGTGATTTTTATACTTTGGTGGCTTTTTTCTGAACTCACTGTGAGATAGGAAGATCCTGGCCTTTCCCGAGAGCTGGGCTCTGAACCTCCAATTAATCCCAGCTGGAGCCACAGGGAAAGGATGGCAGTGCTGGGGCTCTCAGTGGCACCAGGGGCTTCCCTCGCCTCTTGGAGCTCTGAACAGCAAATCATGCTGTTGCCTCCCTCGATTTGCCTTACTGTATTGCCCCTGGAATAGGGATATAGTACCTGGCATGTGCAATCCAACATTTGTAAAAGAAAAGCTTATTTATCTGGCTCAGCTGTGATAAACCTGTGTGGACCTTTAAGGCTGGTTGATGTATAGGTCACGGGAGGTGATTCTCCCCCTCTGCTCTGCGCTCATGAGACCCCACCTGGAGTCCTTGTCCAGCTCTGGAGCCCTCAACAGAGAAAGGACATAGAACTGTTGGAACGGGTCCAGCGGAGGACCATGAAGATGCTCAGAGGGCTGGAGCCCCTCTGCTGTGAGGACAGGCTGAGAGAGCTGGGGCTGTTCAGCNGGCTGGATGGGACTGTGAGCAACCTGGTGTGGTGGGAGGTGTCCCTGCCCAGGGCAGGAGGGTTGGAACTGGATGATCTTCAAGGTCCCTTCCAACTCTAACCATTCTATGATTGCAGCTGTGGGCAACTTGTAGGAGGCGATGGATGTGATTCTGGGAGCGGGATGTTAGTTACCGTTTGCTTTCGGTGATAATAACCGCTGGGGCTAAAAACGAGTCAGACTGGACGGGCTGAGGACCCGATATTTCACTTTCAAGCTTCCTTCTTGCTGGGTGGGTCAGGCTTGGCTGCTTTCGGCTTCGTACCGTCGGGAGGCATGGATTTGGCTTATCAAGCAGCACTGGGCTCGCTAAGTGGCTGGCAGATATTATAGAAAAGCGAGATGCTATTCATGCTGCAGTGGATAAGAAGTTGGAAAGCATTGGTTTAAGATTGCAAGAGGCTGAGAGGAAAATTGAAGTCATGGAGATAACGATCATTGGACCTAATGCTGCTCTTGCTGAGAATGCCAAAGACCAAGTTGTAAGGCGTGCAGAAGTCCAGTTGATGATCTGGAAAATAAGTGCAGATTGAGTATTATCATCTTGGTGGGAGAATCTTGTGAATATGTTGACAGAGGAGCAGGGAGATTCATGAGCTTGTGGCGAGGCGCTGGTCGAGCTGCATAAATGCTGGGTGAAATAGCGCTTCGGTGTGCTGTACGGGCAGCACGTTAGGGACTTAGCAAACTGCTAAACAGCGATTTTCTGGGACAATAAATCACTGAATGTTATTAGATGACACAGTGACTTCAAACCGGTCCATATGTTTCAACTCCACCAAAAAAAAGCTCCTTTTTTTTCACTGAGTGTTAGGGACTCTCAAATCTCAGGAGGTAGTTTCAATGCTCCATGAGTTCTGCGCATCATTTGGATTTGGCTTTTTCTGATCTATACTAAAAAAAAAATAGAATTTAAAATTGGTCTCACTGAAAAGCATCTAGGGTACTCCCCCTTCTTCTTGCCAACAGGTTATTATTTAATAAAACACTTCCTATTTATATACAAACTGGCAGGGAGAGGAACCTGGACTGAAGTTGGTGCCATAGGCTGACATCTTTTCTTCTCTGTTTTCTTTATTTTAAGGAGAGAGGAGAATGAGATTTTTAGGTTAAACTGCTTTTACCAACGGCGTTATGCACCAGTAGGTAGTGAATAGATAACATCTTCTCAGTTGTACACACAATCGGATTTTATCCTCCAGCAACGGAGACGTTGTGTGCAGCTGCTGACAGAAGATTTTATTTGCCTGACAAAGGCCCCTGTGGATGGAGAAGTTTTTTCCCCATCGACGGGAGTGGTCCTTCAGCACATTTTGGGACTCTCCATCTCCAGAACTGATCCTTCTTGAAGGCCCACTGATTTCTTCCAACCTATTAAACAATCTCCTATTTAAAAAAAAAATAATGAAAAAAGTATATCTAATATAAAAATGACCATTCTGACCTTTTCCTCTACGGATTTGCAGTTGCCTTGACCTGCTTTCCTCTCCCTGGGACACCAGTGACGCGTCCCACTGCCCCAGGCTGGGAGGGAGTTGGGAGGGCAGCCACGACATCGTGCTGGGGTTGTGCCTGCTTGTGGTTCCACGCTTGCCTGGGGAGAGGTATGAAAAGGAGCCATGGATTAACCATTCATTTTTCCTGCATTTTGCTTTCGTGGGGGATCTGTTACGTGCCCGGTGCTGGTCATTCCTCACAGAAGTGCCGTGGGTCTGACAGTGTCTGCATCGGGTTCGTTCCCTTTGCAAAGGATGATGTCCCCTTAGTTCTGTGCAAGGACACAATAAAAGTGTGTTGTGTTAATCGGTCCCATCTTCTCAGGTTGTTTGGGATTTCAAACTTTGTTTTCCTGATATGAGAATGGAGAGAGGCTGCAGTTTTTCCTTTGGCCTGGAGCTTTTGATAGTGAAAGGGAATTTGGAAACCAAGGGTTATATTCTAGCGTAATGCAAGGTCTGACCATTTGAAAGATTTCAGCCTTTCCTGATCTCAGCTGCTCCTGTGTTTTGCTTTACCCCAAAATCTCCATAAAGTGGATGGGGTTTATTGGTTATTGGTTATGGGGGGGGTCTGTGTGGAACCTGGGGAGGGGGTTGTGTTGGAGTAATGCTTCTCGGTTCGCTCCAGCGTCAAAAGCGCTCAGTGGGGTCTCTCTGCTCTTATTTATTAATATCTGTATTGCAGTCGTGCTGTGGCTCATGATGTGCGGTAAAAGGGAGTCTGCTGGACCAGCTCCTCCCCAGGAGATGGGGAGGAACGGAGGAGGAAGAGCAAACAGGGTAATTAACTCTTCTCAAGAAGGACAAAATGTTTGTTGTGCTATAAATACGCGGCCACAATGCTGATACTACATTTCACAGCGGCAGCACTGAGCTATTTCAAGATGATGAATGGGAGGGGCAGCGATACAGATCTGCTTGGGGAAATGCGGTGGCCTAAAGCATGCTGAGGGCCCTGGAGAGCAGTGGACGAGGTGAGGTCCACCGGGCAGCGTGCTGGAGCTCCGCCGCCCTGGGGAGGACATCCCTGCGCGCCTGGACCGTGATTTCAGCAGTGGCAGTCAGTCACCCTGGGTTTTGAGGGGCTGAGCAGATGTAGTTTCACTGGGCAGATGTGAAGAGCGTTGGAGGACACACGGTGCGTGGAGGTGTTCATCATCCCACAGAGGTGGGATGCCATCAGCTCCTGGGCCAGCATCTGCCTGGAGCCTGGAAATTCACAGCCAAGGCACAGGGTGTGCAGGGCCCAAGCCCGTGGGCTGGTGTCCTGGTGTATTTTTAGTATATATTCGTGGTTGTGTTCAGGACCAAAGGGATGGTGGGGGAACATTGGGATACCTTATAGCCCCTTCCAGTACCTAAAGGGGGGCCTACAGGAAAGCTGGGGAGGGACTCCTGGTCAGGGAGTGGAGCAATAGGACAAGGGGGAACCTTTTTAAACTGGAAGGGGGAGACTTAGAATAGATATTAGAAGGAAATTCTTTACTCTGAGGGTGGTGAGACCCTGACTCAGGTTACCCAGAGAAGCTGTGGCTGCCCCATCCCTGGAGGGGTCCAAGGCCAGGCTTGATGGGGCTTGGAGCAACCTGGTGTGGTGGGAGGTGTCCCTGTCCAGGGCAGGGGGGTTGGAACTGGATGGTCTTTAAGGTCCCTTCCTACACACACCATTTATTGATTCTATTAAGTGTTTTGAATGCTCAAACACACACCAGAAGCAGTGTAGGGTCATGCCACCTTGGCTCAAAAGCACGCTCGGTCCAAGCCTAAGTCTATGCCCGTACAACCCGAGCATCACTTCCCAAAAAAAAGCTTCCTGGCTTTCTGCTAGATGCGACTTTTGGTTTCGCTCCTCTGCTTTTCTGCGCCGTACCAGCAAGTGCAGGAATACGTTTCTGTGCGCCGTTTAAAAATGCAGAAGATGTTTTTGATTACCTGTGAGATTGCTTAGGAAATTTCAGTGCTTTGTTGTGCTGCACATGCTCCTCATGCATTTACAAGCAAAGCCACACACTGGGACAAAACTAGGTCACTGGTAGACTCCTTACTGGACAGATGTTTAATTTTCCTAATTCACCCTCTGTATTAAGCAAGATAATTGTAATTTTAGGGGTAGCTGAATCTTGCTGACCGCAGCTGATTTTTATTGTGGGTCCTTCAGAAGGTGGAATTTTAGAGGCACAAAATGAGAGTTTTTCCTACATGGGAGAAAGCGGGATATTTTGTCTTTGACTCTCAGTGGGAGGTCACAGCCTTTTGTGCTGGCAGCTCTGAAACCAGCACAAACTGGGGTGATTAGCTCCCTTTTCTAATGAGTACACAAAGCTGATTGTGAATGAGCCAGTGGGTTCATTGTGCAGCCTTGGCCTGCATTTAATCCTTTATGTGAGACCCCCCCTTTTTTTTTTTTACACAGGGACAGCAATTGGAATCCAATTTACACCGGGCCCGGCATTAAATCTCCTTACGCGGGCGATACTACTAATCAATGAAATTGAAATTCAATTGCTGTTAGGAATCTCTTCCCTTCGCTCACGCTTTCTGCTGTGCCGCGCGTTTTAAGAGGAGATGAAGCCCTTAAGTGGGAAACACTTTGTCTTCCTAATACAAGAATAAACAATGTCTTGCTTCTCGGCAAAACACATCCCGAGTACTGTGTAACAAGCAGGAGAGATCTTAAAAGTCCATCAAGAGACGCGATGGTAATTTTGCAAGAACGACCACCTTGCTTTTAGTGAGAATTACCTAAATATGAAGATAAAAGGAAGAAGAAAGGGAGCTTGACGTGTAGAGAGACACATGAAAGGTTTCGGGAGAGGCTTTCTGTGCCGCACAGAGATAGGAGCGGTTGAGTTTTCTGGCAAGCACCTTCACAGCAAGAAGAGTTTGCTTCCTGTCTGGATTTCACTTTAACAAGCAGGAGTTGTTAAATCAGGTGTGGGGTGCACCAGGGATCAGTAAATGACAAAGAGGAGGCTTCCATCTGCACGGCTTGTTTTCTTTTCAAAGAGCATTGCGAATGCTGATTACTCAGCCCCTCCCAGCAACCTTGGGAACTACAGAATTACCATTTTGAAGGAACTTCCCTGCGTTGCAGTTGAGGCACTCAGGTACAGAAAGATAACCCCCAAATTTCATAGAATCATAGAATGGCTAGAGTTGGAAAGGACCTTGAAGATCATCGTGTTCCAACCCCCCTGCCCTGGGCAGGGACACCTCCCACCAGACCAGGTTGCTCAAAGCCCTATCAAGCCTGGCCTTAAATACTTCCAGGGATGGGGCATCCACNGGTGCTCCAGCCCTCTAATCATCTTCGTGGCTCTCCGCTGGACCCGTTCTAACAGTTCTATGTCCTTTCTCTGTTGAGGACTCCAGAGCTGGACACAGGACTCCAAATTTCTAAGAGCCATCAGCGTTTGGGCACTTCCATGTGATGGGGACAGATGGTTTCAGAAGCCCTAAATTCCCATCCTCTGGAAACCAAGCAGCTGAAATATCTCACCTGAGGGGACTCATAAAGTGGGGGGGGACTGCCATGAATCGGGGCTCGCTCTTGGAAATTCTGGCTGGTCTTGGCTTTTGAAAGCCAAAGCACTTTGTGCCTTGGAACCGCTGCGGTCAGGAGTTGCACAGTTCTCATCCGTTACTCTTGCTGCCTTCAACCCCTTGAAATATTCATTCTGCCTTTTATTCATCAGTGCTGTTGAATACCCCAGGCATAACGATGATCTGGAAGGTGTGTATTATGTTGCAGTATTGTTTAGGGATTATCTAGAAAGCTGACACTGGGTTGGAAATTAGTGAGTACATATGGCCATTGTAGCCAGCATGCCAGGTGTAATTATTTAAAAAATCATGAAGTGGCCTCCTCAAAATCAGGTGATACTTTTTACACAATTAAAGGAGGTGGCTTTTTATTTCTCACCTGGTTTCTGAGCCCTTAGGATGGGTTTTGGTGTCTCTTATAATCTTTTGTTGCAGCTACAGGAGTTGGAAATCTAGCTTGGATGGGGGGGGGAAAAAAAAAGGTCTTTTTTTTAATAGAGCCCAAGGAATTTGTGAACAGAAGTGTTAAGGCGAATACTACAAAACTCATGGTAAAAATCACAGGAACTATTAAACTGAAGAAGCCTTTAGCCATGGTCTGTACACAGCTTTCTGGCGTGGTTTTGCTGTGAAAATGGTGCTGGTGATTTGCCTTTTGTGAGACTCCCCTTCTCTCCTGAGGAATCTGAAACTCAAGCTGAGATGATTTCAGGGCCCCCCAGGACGGTTTAAGGGCTGTTGGGTCGGATGGCCTGGAATCATAGAAGCATTTAGGTTGGAAAACGCCTCTGAGGTCACCAAATCCAAGCATAAACCTACCATTGCCAAATCCACCCCTAAACCATGTCCCTCAGCCCTGGTGGGAAGAGGAGGTGTTAGGAAGCAGAGCATTTCTAAATTTAGTAATTACTAAAATGTTTTGTTTGTTTGTTTGTTTGTTTTTTTTAACCTGGCAATTTGAAGTGATGGACACATCTGAGAACGTAAAAGCTTTTCCTACTAACAACGAAATCTACCACGGAGGAGACCGCCCGTCTTCTGAGCTGAAGAACGCACTTTTGGAGCGTTGGTGCTTTGGGCTTCCCAGGCTGACACATCGTGTCGGTGTATTTCTGTACCACGTTAATTTGGTTATATATCAATGACCTTTCCTCTCTGATCTGAGCCTCGGTGCTGTCCAGATGGAGTTATTGCAGAGGGCTTTTTTTTTGACCAAGGCTAACCTAAAAGGCCAGGAGAGAAGTTAGAGCTGGTACCCAAGGTAGCTCCCAGCCTGTCTGATGGCCATCACTGCAGGGAACGTTGACTTCATCTTCAGTCATTTGCGCTTATTTCCATATACAAATTAAAAAAATAATTTAAAAAACCCTCAACCAACACACACGCTCCCCCCCACCCCCAGTCATTAGTTTAAGCTCACCTCTTCTTTCAGAGATGCTCGTTATGCTTCCACAAGCCACCAAGGAAGACAGGGTTCAGCT
The DNA here is from genome assembly GCA_013398155.1 of Pedionomus torquatus. Lineage (NCBI taxonomy): Eukaryota > Metazoa > Chordata > Aves > Charadriiformes > Pedionomidae > Pedionomus > Pedionomus torquatus. The sequence continues at coordinate 68,338 of VZRU01019373.1, forward strand.
GTTAACGATTTGCAGGGGGATCACTGCGCGGGTAACAGCCACGAGCTTCAAACCTCTGGGCTTTTGCGGTGGGTGAAGCCTGGACTTCGCAATTGATTCGGTCGGGATAAGTCTGGTTGACCTTTCAGGCAGCGTTGATCTGCCAGCCTTTAAGGTGAGGGCATTTTCTTGTACTGTTTTTCTTCCGTACAGACACATCAGTCTGAAGGAAGGACCAACGCCCCAACAACTGGACCTGTTTTAATAAGTGAAACATTTGGGGGTATTTGATTTTTGTGACTTTTTTTTTTTTTTTCTCTCTTTCCATGAGCAAGTTGAACTGCAGCACTTTGCAGGCAGCGTTATTTGGCGGCGAGAGGAAATCGATCTTATTTGGCAGAAAACAAATGAATGTTTGTGTTATGACGCCTATTCAAGTACTTGCTCTTACGTGTCTGCGGGATGCTCTGCCCTGAAATCAGAGCTCACCCAACCGATACATTTGAAGCAGGATGATTCTGACTCTTTCACAACTTTCAAGTGCAAATGTGTTAATGTTTTGCCCGGCACATTATTTTTAACAGGCTGAACTTCTCATTGTGTTTTCGCAGTTTGGTTTTACGTTTAACTCCAGGATTTCATAGTTATTTCATCCTTCGTCGTTTTTAAATGCCCCTGGTAGCCTCACGACTGCCCCAAGGTTGCAAAGAAAAAGACAAACGCCCGACCTCCTTGGCTTTATTTTGCTAAAGATCTTCCTTTCTCTCCCCATCCTCCAAGCCCCCAAATCTGAGCCCCAGGGGGGAAATGGGAACTTGCTTCCTCAGACCTGTCAACTCTTGCGCTTTCAGGATGAGCCTAATGATGCTGAGCCCTATATGATTCTTTCACACTTGTCTCCTTCAATCTCGCACCGCCAGACGAGCGGTGGCCGTGCGGAGGGAGGGATGAAAGTCCCGCTATGGTAGAAATCTGCAAAACGTAGGCACTGGCTGCGAAGGAAATTTGGGATCAGATGCAAATCCTGCCTGTAGCGTAGCTGGTTGGGGTGGCTTTTTTATTCCCTTGCGGTTTAATGTGATTTTTGTCTTGATGCATGAGAAATCAAACCAGGTTTTGGAGGGATAAGAGCGAAGAATTATGCCGAGTGTTTCCCATCTGCCTGATGTTGTGTAGGTGGGAGTAAATAGCAGGATTTGGCCGTGGAGGGAAGAGAATTAGTGCTGAAATTGTATATATAGGTGGCCGCCAGCCTAACGTTTCAGAGACTGCCCTCTCTGCCTTTTTTAACCAATTACGAGACCACTTGTGCTAAGGACATTTTGTGCCTGGAGTTTCCATGTAAAAATACGGGGGCTGCGTTAGCAGACTAAGATAATTCTCTCTCTAAACACAACACACAACCCCCCACTCGGTGCTTTTTCTCACTGAAGAGGGATAAGAAATGCTCCCAGGGTAGAATTTGGGAGCAACTGGTGCGCAGCATCACTGGACTAGCCCTGTTCCTTAGCATGAAGTCATCCCTTTGTTCTCTGTGTTTGCTTTTCAGCTTAATCTGTGAGCGGTTTCCTCTACTTCTATTTTCTGGTGAGTCAGAGAAGAGCAGAGGAACGGGCTAGACGCAGATGGAAGCCAAATAGCTCCGTCGCTGCCCCTGCTGCCTCAGTTTCTCTCTCTGCAGTGCACTCTTTACAGGTAGCTTTTGGAAAATTGTGTGTGGGTGCTACGAACGCACAAAGTACACGCGGAGACAGGGTGTGCTTGCCCCTTTGCTGTTAGATCAATTTACACACCAGTGAATCGTAGAATGGTTAGAGTTGGAAGGGACCTTGAAGATCATCCAGTTCCAACCCCCCTGCCCTGGGCAGGGACACCTCCCACCACACCAGGTTGCTCCAAGCCCCATCCAGCCTGGCCTTGAACCCCTCCAGGGATGGGGCAGCCACAGCTTCTCTGGGCAACCTCTTCCAGTGCCTCACCACCCTCACAGCAAAGAATTTCTTCCTAATATCCAATCTAAATCTCCCCTCTTCCAGTTTAAAACCATTACCCCATGTCCTATCACTCCCCTTCCTGACCAAGAGTCCCTCTCCAGCTCTCCTGGAGCTCCCTTCAGATCCTGGAAGGCTGCTCTAAGGTCTCCCCGGAGCCTTCTCTTCTCCAGGCTGAACAGCCCCAGCTCCCTCAGCCTGTCCTCACAGCAGAGGTGCTCCATCCCTCTCATCATCTTTGTGGCCCTCTGCTGGACTCGTTCCAACAGTTCTATGTCCTTTCTGTGTTGAGGACTCCAGAGCTGGACACAGGACTCCAGGGGGGGTCTCACAAGCGCAGAGCAGAGGGGCAGAATCACCTCCTGTGACCTGCTGGCCACGCTTCTTTAGATGCAGCCCAGGATGGGGTTGGCTTTCTGGTCTTCCAGCACACACTGCTGGCTCATGTTGAGTCTCTCATCCACCATCACTCCCAAGTCCTTCTCCTCAGGGCTGCTCTCCAGCCATTCTCTGCCCAACCCGTATTTGTGCCTGGGATTGCCACGTCCCGGGTGCAGGACCTCAGATTTATCTTGGGTGTGTAAATGGCGCGGCTGCCTCTTTTCTAGCTATTATCCATCACCTTTTTGCTCTTTGGGGATATTTACAAGCTGATTTTGTAGAAGGCTCTGGTTTTGGTGTATCAGGACGGTACCTGAAGCCACATAGACAGGTATCTGAGCATCTGTTCCCTGCGAGAGTAGCTGTAGGTATTGAAGACGCGGCGATGGAGATCCCTCCCCTGCGTGGGCACTGAGGGACAGTCCCTGCTCCAGAGGAGCAAGCCCTGAATAGAATGGGTGGGAAGACAGAAAAAAAGAGTATCCCACACCTTATTGAAGGTTTTCCTGCTTTATCCTTTCTTTCTCAGTTCTAAATAGGCTTTTTTTCACTTGTGGCTCGCTTGTAGTGGGGTCCCCTATCAAAAACCTGCCTCCTTGAGGCTCTGCTGAATCCAGACCTTTCTCCCTCCGTACGCAGCTGCAGCACACCAGCCTCTTAGGCTGGTGGGTTTGGGGTTGGTTTTTTTTTGTTTTTTTTTTTTTTTGAGTTTTTTTTCTCAGCAAAGGGGGGG
>VZRU01019373.1:71426-84956 GCA_013398155.1 Pedionomus torquatus
TTTTTTTTGTTTTTTTTTTTTTGAGACTATTTTGTCCAGCAAAGGCTGATGTCAGACCTCTAGGTAGTTAAAAAGCAAATTGAAGCAGCCCATTGTGGGGAACCTGAGAAAGTGCTGTCGCCAGCCAGGTTCTCAGGGAATGCTGGCCCTTGCCCAGCAGTCAAACGCGGGTGATTTACTATGTGCTTTTCCCCATTGCTATGCAGCAGCCCAGAACTGCTGCTTGGCTTTTTTTTATTATTTTTTTTAAATTATTATTATTATTTAAAGAAAAAACACCACCCAACTCTTTTATTGGATTTGTGAGCTTTCTTTGTGGTTTGCCAAATGACCGGCGTTAAAAAATGACATTCTTTGGCTGTAGGTCTAAAGGTTGTGATAGCGAATCAGAATTCCAGCGTTGGAAATTGGGCTCCGTAAGAGGCAGACGTATAAATCAAGGCTGAGCTGATTAAATGTGCTCTTTCGCAAGGCTCTGCAGTGGGGCCTGTGGCGTTCAGCTTCTTGGCTGAAGTTCCTGAGGGGTTCGGATGGGCACTAAAGGAGGAAAGCATGTACCCAGGAGTGGTCCTAAAGTGCTGTTTGTCATTTGTGGGGGGGTTAAGTGGTCTGATGAAGACCATGAGCAATCCAGGATGGATGATATCAGCCACCCTGCTGAACCTCCTGGCCAGACGACAGCTCTCCTGGGTGAAATTAAGATCAGCAAGTCTTTAAGTCAAAGGCCTTTGAGGTCAGTACTGGCTTCTTGAGATGTTTTACAGCTGTCCTGCAGATCCCAACTTGTGCTGTTCCTGACACACTGCTGTGATCTCATGGTGGGACATGTGATGATGGGCAGCCTGGTTGATTCGGGTGGGTTGTCCCAGTTTCTGCGGTAGGAGAAGGCCAGTGGAGTGGCTGGATGTAGATGTATGTATGTATTGTTGCCCTCTGGTGTGAGCTGGCGTGGCTGTGACCTGCTCTTGGAGGTGGCATCTGCTCCCTTCCAGCTCCATTTGTAGATGTGGCACTTCAGGGCATGTTCTAGTGGCCAAGATTGTAAGGTGTGGGTTGTGTTTTTGTGTGTGGTTGGACTTGGTGGTCTCGGAGGTCCTTTCCAACCCTGACAATTCTATGATTCTCTGATTTCTCCCAGGGGCTGCTCAACACTATGAGCTTCACCTTCAGGGCTCCAGACTTCAACTGCACCTTGGCCAAACACAAGATTTACTAGTGGTTTTGAGACAAAATGCCCGTCAGTCACTCTTTTTTTTTTTTTTTTTTTTTAATCTTTGTTTCCTCATTTCTTTCAGCATTGCAAACTGCAAGTGTTCTCCGTTCCAAAATACTCTTTCCAGTTGGCCAGTGAGAACCAAATGAGAGACCTCCTTAAGAGACACATCAGGCACGTATTTATGAAAACAGGAAAGCAGCAGCAAAACGTGCTGTGAAATGTTTGCTACAATGTGCTGTCTCAAAGAATTCCCCAAAATTCCTCCAAGGGCAGTTTTCCCCAGCCAGGGCTGTGTCGGTACCTGGGCAGTGGTGGGGCATCTTAGAGGCATCTAGAGATGCCTGTCGGTCGGTCCTGCTCTCCCACTGTGTTAAACCAATATTGTGTTAGCGCATACCTACACCGGTGATTGTGCTTTTTAATGAGTGTACGCCGTGCCGAACATAAAATCTAGATACATCCCCCTGGGGACGTTTTCTTTTTTGACTGCTCCAAAAATCCCGTTCGAGCACATTGAAGTTAGTCATCCAACATCTGCTTGCTTTTCCTTCCCATCAGTAGTCATTCAGAGGGAAACTTCTCGGGCTAACCTTTGCCAGCGCTTCCCTAAATACTGAGTAATATATAGGGAGCACCGAGGAGCACTCAGATGTTTTTAATGCGCTCCGCTGACAGCAGAATGCAGCTGCCACCTGCAGACCGGCGCTTGCAGGGGGACCCTGGCATTTGGGCTGTGCCTAAAAGGTTTCTCTGTGAACCCTAAAAAATAGGTTCACTGGTGAGTTTTTATTATTATTATTATTTCAATTTTTTTTTTTCTTTCTCCTCTTAATCCTTCATCTGCACTGGCTGGATTTTGGGGTTTGGAGGAAGGGAAGGTCGGGAAGAAAGGAGGGGGTGTGGGAGCTGTCGGATGCTGCGGTGGAGGGTGGGCACAGAGTGGGGATGATGCCTCGGTGCCAGCCTTGCCACAGGAGTATCTTTCAGGAGGTTGAGCGCAGCAGAAAGCAGCTGGCTCTGTCGTTACGATCAGCAGTCACTCTTCTTTCTACACCTTCGCTCCTTCGGGTATCTTTTCTCTTTTTTGGGGGAGAATTCAGCTTGAGCTGCAGCCTTCCCTGCGCCATTGAAGCCCTGTCCCTGTTTGCCCTGGTTAGTCACTGTACCCGAGCTGCTGCGTTTGGTGCTAACCCGGTGCTAATCTGCTACTTCTTTTAATGATATTAGAGTCACAAGAAAGAAATGCTCTGCTCATATTAAATAGCCCTTCCATCCCGCTCTGCTTTTTGGAAGATTGATTTGTAGCTTCTCATTCCCGTCCCAGTGCAGCCCCGGCCGGGAATTTGAAAGGGAGTTTTGTTGTCATAAATTTGCCGACTTTTAGTTGTTTCAGTGTGAAGAAGGAGGAGATGAAGTAAGTTAGGTGGACAGGAACACACGGGCTCTTTTTTTTTTTTTAGGTCATCCATAATTTCCAGCTGCTGTGCTTTTTCATTAGGTGATGGCAGACATAAACTTTAAAATAAAAAGGAAATTAAATATCCCCAGACAGTAGAGACATTTGGAGTCAAGAAAAAAAAAAAAACTCATCACCTTTATTTTGCTTTGTTTGTCAATATGTGCTTGTTGGGGTTTTGTTTTTAAATTGGTTTATTTTGTTTTTTTAACCAGTTGGGTTAAACAGTGACAAACTGGGCATAACCATTGCCACAGCAGAGGAGTCTGGTGCTGGAGCATCGCTCGCAGTCCTGCACGTCGCTTGTAAGGAAGGCAAAATGTGGCCAGATGAGTTTCCCCTGGTATCTGGATGTTTGGTGCCCGTTCCCCCCTCTATCCCAGGCTGACTCTGAACACAGATGAGCCAGGTTATGACAATTCAAGCAGCACCAAAGCGAGCACCTCTATTTTTCAGGTGATGCCCAGTAGCCGTTGGCCTAACCTGTAACAGAGGGTGCAATATGCCCTGTGTTTCAGTGGTATTTTGGTTGTAATTAATTCTTATTAGGTGTCCTTTGTTCTTGGCTGCCGCTATGTGATATTTTTTTTTTTCCCCTCTTCATTATTTATTTATTTTCTCCCCACTGCAAATTAAACATCAGACATTGTGGTGAGTTACAATCTCAAGGGATTAATTCTGCAATTTCCAGCCTGATGTTCTTTTGTCCTGGAATGAAAATGGTCGTCTTAGGTAATGGCTATTTTTATACAACCGTTTGTTCACTGAGAACTGGGTTGAGACCTCCAGTAGCGTATCATTGACTGCTAAACAGCCCTCGTGCAGCTCAGCTCGCTTCTGCGCTTGGCGACGCCGTTGTCAGAGATGGAAAAGCTGGTTAAAACCCCCACCTCATATGGTCTGAGTAACTCCAGTCAAGGTCCCTCCCTTTCAATTCTGTCTCTTTTTTTTTTTTTTTTTGTTATTTGGTGTGACTCAGGAAATCTTCGTTTTAGGTGGCGGGTAAAAATACTGATGTACAAATAAGAAATTGTACGTTGGTTAATTTGTTTGTTTGTTGCAAAAAAGAAGAAAAATTAAAATACTGCTGCGGTACGTTGTGGGGAGCTAGAAGGACCACAGTGCTTGGGTGCATAGAAATGTTGTAGTTTTGGAGTTAAGGACAGAGGCTGGATGTTTTCCCTCCTCTGGTAGCACCTTTTTTTCCTCAGAGAGCACAGCATCGGGTGTTCAGACCCAGCTCTGGGAAGCGATGCTCGGGTTCAACGTGCGTAGACTTAGGCTTGGACCGAGTGTGCTTGTCAGCCAAGGTGGCATGACCCTACACTGCTTCTGGTGTGTGTTTGAGCATTCAAAACAATCAAATCATAGAATGGTTTGGGTTGGAAGGGACCTTAAAGACTGTCCAGTGCCACACTCTGCCCTGGGCAGGGACACCTCCCACCACCCCAGGTTGCTCCAAGCCCCATCCAGCCTGGCCTTGAACCCCTCCAGGGATGGGGCAGCCACAGCTTCTCTGGGCAACCTCTTCCAGTGCCTCACCACCCTCACAGCAAAGAATTTTTTCCTAATATCCAATCTAAATCTCCCCTGTTCTAGTTTAAAACCCTCATCCTGTTGCCCCTCATCCTGTTGCTTCCGAAGCGCTTCTGTGGCTGATGCACAACCTGGAAATTTTGCCGTTGCCGTGAGAAAAGGAAACTGAGGCAAAGAGAGGGAGTGTCAGAGGCTCATTTGGAGTCCTGATGGTTAATTGTGCAATCAATTTGGTGAACCAAGCTCCTTCTAAATTTAAAAGCTAATAGTGAAAATACTGAAGCGAGCCAAGATCAAAACGCAGAGTTGAAAGAATACTGTAAACTATCTGTCCTTTTATTTTTAGTCCCCGTGCAGTGGAGATAGACATGGCTGTTTCTCAGGAATTATTTTATTTAGTTAATACTGTTAAATAAATCCTCTTGCAACTTTTTCAATGAGCTTGAAGCTTATTGAAAGAAGCTCTTGCTTCTTTTCTCAATAAGCCCGGCCAAAACCGCTTGGACATTGCCTTAGTGCTGAATTGGCTCATGGATCACTGTGCTCTGAAGTTTGTATTAATCAGCGCTCCACAGTCAGTGTATTGTTGCTTCATTAACCTACTTGTTTTTAAGTATCTGTAAATCACAAAGAGGAGAAGTCATGCTGGTAGCCGAGAAAGCAGCCCTGTTTGTAGCATCCCTCCTCTCTGAATCACAGTTCTGGTTAGCACTCGGGGTGGTTTGGTTTGTTTCTCTTTTTTTTTTTTTTTTTCCCCTTGCTGTTGTTTTTCTTACCTGTGAAATTTGTGGTGTAGCCTAAAAGGACATTTCACTCGTGTATATCCAAAATTGCAAGTGCTGTTGCTTTTAACGTCCAAGCTCCCTGGGGATATTTGGTTCTGGAATACATCTATTCTCCAAGTGTTATTTCACCGCTCACAATGTCACAGCTCGGGCCCTGCTGTTCAGTAGGTAGATTTTAGTTGTCAATGAGCTGTGTCTTCCTAAAGAGGCAGGGAATTACAATAAAAAATGATTTATTCTATTTTTTAAGCGACTCATTTTGGGAGTTGTTAAAGGACGCTAATAAATGTTACTAATAGATCGCTGCAGAGTCTATCGGAGGTGTCAGTTGCACGATCCAACGGTGATTCAGGTGGGTTGTCCCGGTTTCTGTGGTAGGAGAAGCCCAGTGGAGTCTCTGGATGTAGATGGATGGATGGATGGATGGATGGATGGATGTATATCTCATGGTGGGACATGTGATGATGGGCAGCCTGGTTGATTCGGGTGGGTTGTCCCAGTTTCTGGGTTTCATCCCAGACACTAGTGGAGTGTGTGGATGTAGATGGATGGATGTTCACACCAGGTTGTTGCCCTCTGGTGTGAGCTGCTGTGGCCGTGACCTGCTCTTGGAGGTGGCATCTGCTCCCCTCCAGCTCCATTTGTAGATGTGGCACTTCAGGGCATGTTCTAGTAGGGTGTGGGTTGTGTAGACGGTGATTGTGTATTAATATTGTTCAGTGGTCATGTCCTGTATGTCTGAAAAAGACTTCAAGGAGATGGAGAGGAAGAAGAAAGGGTTATTCTTGCTATTGAGGTTTGTATATTGACAGAGTCATAGACTTTTCTGGGTTGGAAGGGACCTTTAAGATCATCTAGTCCAACCATCAACCTACTTCTGATAAAACCCATCACTGAACCATGTCTCTCAGCACTGTGTCAACCTGTCTTTTAAATCCCTCCAGGGATGGTGCCTCAACCCCTTCCCTGGGCAGCCTCTTCCAAGGCTTCACAACCCTTTCAGCGTTAAAAGTTTTTTCCCAGTTTCCGCCCTAAAATTCCCCTGGCACAACTCAAGGCCGTTTCCTCTCGTCCTATCGCCTGTTCCTTGGGAGAAGAGACTGACCCCCCTGGCTACCCCCTCCTTTTAGGGAGTTGTAGAGAGTGAGAAGGTCTCCCCTCAGCCTTCTTTTCTCCAGGCTGAACACCCCCACCTCCCTCAGCCGCTCCTCATAAGGCTTCTCTGCAGACCCTTCAGCAGCTCCATTGCCCTTCTCTGGACCCGCTCTAGTCCCTCAATGCCTTTTTTTGGGTTAAGGGCCCCAAAACTGGACACAGCACTTGAGGTGGGGCTGCAAATCAGTGAACCCCCCTTTGTGGCAGATACTGATCGTTATCATCTTCATTTTTAATGGGGCTTGCTTTTACGTGGTGGCACATGAGCATCTGCTGGGACCAGTAGCGTGGGGAGGAGGTGGGGACTCCGCTGGTGGCACTTTCACACCCAACTTTAGAGTTAGAAGTAAGAACTCAGGAGCTGCTGTTGGCTTTCCATTATTTCTCGGAATTGCAACGTGGAGATAATGGGGCAAAGGGGATACTCTCTGTTCTGCTGCCTCTACCCCGTGTTCTGCCGGTGTTTGGCTTTTGTCGCTGCTGTCGGTGCAAGGGCTGTCGAAAACTCGATTGTTTGAGCTCCAGCACCTCGGATTTAGGGCATAAGGCACCTACGTGCAGTCGAACCCAAAACATGACTCACGGTGGTAATTTGTAAATGCAGGCACTGAGTGTGCAACTTGCTTTCCTTTGAAACATGGTCTATTATGCAACATGAGCTGACAAGTACATTTTTGAACATTTTCTCTGACTGCACATAAGCATCAGGTCTGGAATTTGGAGAGCGTTCTCATGGAACGATATTCTCTAGGAGTATCAAATACACATTAACAAAATTTTTTAAACATACTGAAGAAGAATTGAATCGCAGTGGTATCTGATTATATTTGGTGTGAGTTTCAAAAGAATATATATCAATTTTTCTTCCAGATTTACATTGTAATTGCGTTTCTGTATCTGTATTTTTGTGCCTTGTGGAAAGGACCACATGTGCTGTTGGCACTGCAGTGTCCCAACTCCTGGAGGAAGGACTTGGAAGTATTCAAAGTAAATACGGACGGTTTCAGGTCGGCGCCAGCCACCTACGGTCATCGTTTGTGTTGCTGTGTCCCAGCCCTTCCTACCCCTTAAGAAACAGAATGTAATCCGTAAACATACATTTGGGGGGTTTAAAATCACCTGCCCCAAACTTCCTAAAGCACATAAAACTTTCTCTAAATTCATATTTAGACCAAATTTATTTAATGCGCTCATGAGTCCCCACCTGGAGGACTGTGTCCAGCTCTGGAGTCCTCAACATGGAAAGGACATGGAACTGTTGGAATGGGTCCAGCAGAGGGCCGTGAAGACGATCAGAGGGCTGGAGCACCTCTGCTGTGAGGACAGGCTGAGGGAGCTGGGGCTGTTCAGCCTGGAGAAGAGAAGCCTCCGAGGAGACCTTAGAGCAGCCTTCCAGGATCTGAAGGGAGCTCCAGGAGAGCGGGAGAGGGACTCTTGGTCAGGGAGTGGAGTGACAGGACAAGGGGGAATGGTTTTAAATTGGAAGAGGGGGGATTTAGACTGGATATTAGGAAGAAATTCTTTACTGTGAGGGTGATGAGGAACTGGAAGAGGTTGCCCAGAGAAGCTGTGGCTGCCCCATCCCTGGAGGGGTTCAAGGCCAGGCTGGATGGGGCTTGGAGCAACCTGGTGTGGTGGGAGGTGTCCCTGCCCAGGGCAGGGGGGGTTGGAACTGGATGATCTTTGAGGTCCCTTCCAACTCTAACCATTCTGTGATTCTATGATTTTTCTAGCATGACATTGTAAAAATGAATTTATCAGTCTTGCTGTGAAGAGACAAAAGGTTTTATTTTATAGAAATATTTTTCCATTTGTGTGCATAAATGCTCACGTGACATCATCACCATTTTTTGCTGTTCTGCAAAATATGAGCCGTCCTTCTTAGAAATAGTCCTCAAAGGGCTCTGTACTGGTAAGCAACCATTGTAACCTCTTTGCAGGACTGGGTGAATGGGTGCACCCAAAGCTTTTCTCTGCCCTGGTTGGGCAGAAGCTGCCGAGCCCTGGTAGAGCCCATCTCTTCCTGTAGACTCAGGAGAACAACACAAGTGCTGGATGAGCACCCAGAAGGTGGACCTGGCTCTCTGGAGGCTGGTACTGCCCTCCTGCATGTAAACTCAACTATTGCTTCTTCCCTGCCAGCGTTGCTCTTGGTAGGTACATCAGTCTTGGAGATACCAACACATGTTACTGGACATGATGGGAAACCAAGCACTGGCTGGTGTTCTCCTCTCCTTGGGTCTTCTCCTCTGCTTGTTCTCCTCCTTGCTTCATTTTGCCAGGTTTTTACCTCCTCAGGTGAGATCTAATCCCTCCTGGGAGACACTGGCACAGGCATCTTCCAAGGCAGGAGGGAGAGGCGCTTTGAAAATGTGAATCGAGGCATTTTCTCAGTTCCTGGGTGTGTTTTGTGTTGGTTTGGATGAGGATGAGGAAGAGCTTCTCTTACGCCTTTTAAAGGGCAGAGTGACCCCCATTCAGGGTCTGTTCTGGCTTTTAATGGCCCCGCTTTCCGAGTGCCCCAGATCAAACCACACGATGCCGAGCCCCGGAGAAAGCCCTGAAGTAGTTTTGGGGTTTATGCGTCGGCAAAGTGATTCATAAAACATTCATTAACTTGTGATTAATGGCTCAGAGGGGTTTTAACAACTTCCACATTGCCTTTTGTTGTCGCCTCTTAAACAAGCAATATCCCCTGCACCCCAAACCCTGCTGGATTTGGGGACAGAAGTGCAGATCAATAGCAATGGGCTGCTCGCGTGGAGGTGCCGCGCCAGCCCTTCGAGGCAGCCCGAAACCCCCGCGCCGTGGATGCCCGTGGAATCGCAAAGCACCGGGGCTTCTTTTGATACATCCCTTTTGCAGGAGGCGTAAGCACTTGCTTCGTCAAAAAAGGTGACAGCTCGTCATTAGCCGGTTGGGTCACATACCTTACGGTGGGGAACGGTGTTTGATCAAGCGAAGCCCAAGGTAAAACGGGGAGAAACGCGCCGTACAAGAGGCTTTGTTAATGCCAGACATAGAGGTGGCTCCCCGGAATCTCATGCAAACAAGGAATAGCTCCTATTTTATCCTCATCTCGTGAAATGTGCTGAGCTTTAAGTGGAAGCAGCTGCCTCCTGCGCAGAGAAAAGGGAGCAGCCCCCCCTTTTCCAACCTTCACCACCACCCCCCCATCAGCCCCGGCGTTCAATTAGCTGCTGTTTTGCCTCCGAGTGCTGCATTATGACCACTCCTACTGTCAGAGGCATTGGGAAATACGCAGCACAGTAATGAATTTGTAAATAGAGAGTGGGGCTAACGAGTGTCCTCAGCTCAGGAATGCAGTGGGTATATATTAAGCCAGGTGTATGGGGGGAGGAAAAAAAAAAAAGAAAAAGCATCTCCAGGCTGGATTTTATAATTAGGGCACATGGTGTAACTCTTTTGTTTTGCAGAAGCCAGCTTTATTAATTGATGTAGAAGGTTGCTGTGTGCTCTTCATTGTTTGATTAAAATGCCTGTATAAATAATTAGGCCTCTTCTGTTTGTTTTATTTTTGCACCCAATTTACATTTTCATACGGAGTAAAAATGAATTAGCAAATGCATTTCTTTTCCCAAATTTTTTTTCCTCTTTTTTTATTTTATTTTTTTTTTATTTTATTTTTTTATTTTAACCCGTAGCTGTTCTCCCCTGGTCACCGGCCGCTGCGGTAACGACGTGACCTTTGCGCCGCGCTATTCCAGACCTCGGGAACTCCGAAGCAGCAGCGGCGGCGGCGGTTCTCCTCCCTCCTTTGTGTCTGGGCTGCGGGGGGCTGCGGGCGAGTGGGCTCGCAAGCCTTCCTCAAAACCAAAATAAAGGCGTATATTCAGTCGGTCCTGGAAACATCAGGTCGGCTCTGTATCTGGTGGTATTTTGCTGAAGAGAAAAGGTTTTGGGGAGATGGGCATTGGCGCCTGTTTGCTTGCAGGGCTGTGTAAGAGGGGGAAAATTCCTGGGTTTGTGCCGCAGCTGGAGAAACCGCTGCGTGTCTGGAGCCGGGGTTGTAAAGGACCCTTTTGAAAGTGCCAGGAGCTGCCTTATTCGTTCCATCAAGGCCTGTTTTTCCGTGTTAATACATGAAAAATCCGCCTCTCCAGTACCCGGGGAGCCGTCTGTAAGTCGGTAGGAAAATCTTTACCTTTGGATGAAACCGCTTTGTGAACTGGTGTGTTTAATTTTTGGGCTCCGTTTGTCCTTTCCTCGAGAAAGGTGTTGAGGGGCAGCGCAAAATCTCTTCGTCGTTATTCCCTCCTTGCTCCCTGGTGGGTGGCCGTGGTCTCCCACTGCCCCTCCAGAGCCAAGGAAAGGAGATGGCTCCTACAAGGAGCTTTCGTGGCTGCAGAAGTGCTCTCGTCTTGGCAAAACGGCCTGAGGAAGGGAGCGGTGCTGCTTGGTGCGCCTTCGAAACCTTCTTAGTGACCTGAGCTCTGAAAACTGACAACCTGAACCTTGATCTCCCCTTTGTGGAGACGAAAATAAGAAGTGGAAAATCGGGGTGGACTCTTGGTTCGTTAGCGGTGCTTAGGGTGGTTGTGTGTGGCCGAGGCATCGCACCCAAAATGATCCCCGCCCGAAGAGCCGTTCAGGTAGAAAACAAGGAGAAATTGGGTTTTCAGACATTTTTCTGCCCCTCCCTTACCTCTCCCTCATGGCGTGAACTGTCCCTTGGTGTAGGAAGAGGGTGTCAGAGGAGCTTTTTCTTTGGCAGGAGGCGGGAGGTCCTCCCTCCTGGCGGGGCTCGGCCAGGAGCACTCGCTTTCTGAAGTTTTTTTTCAGGCGCGGATCGATGGACGAGCGTGGTTTAACAGCAGCTGCAACAGCCAGAAGAGTGAGAGCAGAGCTCGCTCCTTGCGGCTGATCCCCAGGGAGAAGGGGAGAATTGTCACCATAATAAGACAGACTCACTTAGGAGTAAGTATCTCTCCCTGGGAAAGGAGAGGAAAAGGCAGGGACTGTCTGGCTGAGGTGGCGAGGTGAAGTCCTGCTCTTCATCTCTCCCGCGCTGCGGACGGGCTTTGGCAGCGTTACCTTCTCGCCACGTTGGTTAATGGTGGTGGCATCTCTCTGATTGTGCCCGTACGAAGGGCGTACTGGAGCCAGAGCCTCCCACCTGGATGTCTGCGGCGCTGGGGACGCTCCTACAACAGTGAGTCACTTTGCGACTGCGCCGCTGTGATTGACGCCGCCTGTTTGTGCCCTGGCTCTGCTGAGGGAACAGGTTGATACGTGGCCGGAGCAGCCACGCTGGCTCAGCACAGCTCATCCCTTTGCTGATGCCTTTTTCTCACCGTTCCTTGTCCTTTTCGGTCCTTCTCCTCGTCCTCCTTGCCTCCTCCACCCTTCTCTGGTTGGTTTTGTCCCCTGCATGGTGGGACATTATCTGGTGTGAACGTGACCATGGCTGGTGGCCCTGTCACTGCGCCTGGGAGAGGCTGTAACTCCATCCTTCTGCCAGTGAGGGGGAATTTCAACTGAAAAAATACCTTGTTTCCTTCTAGTTGAGCTTTTCCATCCGTTGATAATTTCCTTGCCCGTGTTGTAGAATTGTGGTACGCGCACAAAAAAACGGAGACTGGTAGAGCGTTGGCTGAGCTTTGTGTGTTTCCTCCTCTCCAGGAGATACCACAGTATTTGCTCCTCTCCTCGGTGCTACAGACCTGTGTTTCTTTGCTTGAATTTGCTCATTGTGTGCTGAGAAGTCCTTGGGGGAGTCTGTTAGGGGGGCGTTGGGCAGGCTGTGAGCTGCAGAGGGTTGAGGTGCCCGGTGGGAGCCAGGGTTGGGAGCCACCGTGCTGTTGGGAAAGGCCAGTGATGTTCCAACGGTTATAACTATTATTTCATTTTGGGTGGTTTTGCAGTATTTGCAGTATTATTCTAGTTAAAATTATGATTTGGAACACAGATTGCATTCTTTTTCCCAACCAAAATGCTGCATCCTCTGTTTATTCCATTTCCCTTCGCTGCCAACCACGAAGTTGTCAATGGGGGGAATTTTTTTGCAAGAAATTCAGACTTTTCCGTTTTAAAAAAAGTTGAGAAGATGGCATAGAGAACTATGCATGTGTGAGTAAGTCAAAATGTACCAGACGAATCAAAATGATCCCACCTTCGCTTTTTCCCGTTGTTTACATAAAACCGGCTGTAGGGAGTCAGCCCAACAGCCTGGCTCCAGCAAAGGGCACCCAAAGTGCCCGATGCAATGTTGTAATGTCACATCCAGCGTGAGATCCTTTCAGGGCATCTTGACTGGCTGAAGGATTGGAAGCTCAGAAATCCAGGTCTAACTCCTTATTCTGCTATTTTGGACTTTTTGGTAAATCGCTTAATGCCCATCCATGAAATGAAGTCAGTTGTGCTGCTGTACTGCAGCCTGGAGAGGAGAAGGCTCCGGGGAGACCTTGCATCCCCCTTCAATCCCTAAAGGAGCTCCAGGAAGAGTTGGGGAGGGAGGCGTGATGAGGGAGGGGAGCCAAGGGACGAGGGGGAAGGGTTTGACACTGAAAGAGGGAAGACTGAAGTTAGATCTCAAGAAGAAGGGAGGTGGTGGGGCCCTGGAACAAGTTGCCCAGAGAAGCTGTGGCTGCCCCATCCCTGGAGGGGTTCAAGGACACGTTGGAGGGGACTTGGAGCAACCTGGTGTGGTGGGAGGTGTCCCTGCCCAGGGCAGGGGTGGCACTGGATGGGCTTTAAGATCCCTTCCAACACCACCCATTCGATGATGCTATGATATGATTTGCATACTTCACATAAACTGGCACATGATGAATAAAATGTTACGGTTTTACTGTCTAAGTGTTGCTGTTGTCAAAAACTTCCCAAATAGGTAACTTTGATGGTAGAAACTTTTTTTTTTGTTTGGGCGTTCGCTGGGAGGGAGACCACCTTCAAAGTTGGCTTAAAATATTGTCATTGAAATTTCAATAGCAAGGAAACGGGTATCTGTCCAAAAGAACAAATAGAATGGGGTTTTTTTGCAGGGTTTTAAAAAAATCTGAGGTATATAACTGGAAACTGTCCAAATTGCTGTTGTCACTTAAAAATACCCTCCGTTTTGCGTTGTGTTGGAGGCAGTGAGCAAATTGCTGCAGCTCAGCGACGTGGCTCTAGGTTTCAGGCCACTGGAGTACCCAGAGTGACACCCCCCCCCTTTTTTTATTTTTTTTGGACAAAATTACATGTTTCTTGCCTTTAGATCTGAAAATATTACAGTTTTACAAAATCAGGTGATGGAGGCTTGCCCTGTTGGGGTACGGTGTGAGCACTGTGAGCCTGGGTGTGAGCCGCAGCGCAGCGTCATTTGCCCAGTTTGGCTTTTTTTTTTGTTCTTTGTTTTTTTTTTTTTTTTTTTTTAAAAA
>VZRU01019373.1:89078-104462 GCA_013398155.1 Pedionomus torquatus
AGAAATAAAGGGGTGTTTTATGGTGTGGGACCAGGTGTTTGGGACTGCGTCTTTCTGCCTGTCTGTGGCTCGGTCTGGGACTCTGGTTCTCGGGTTTGCAGGCTGGATGAGGAGGTTGTGTCTGCCATCCTTTAGGAAGGAGAAATAGATCTGACGTTTTCCCTGCTCTCGACTGCAGAAACGCGCTCCAAGGACAGCCTGGCCGTGCCGTTTGCTGATGGAAAGGTGTTGCCTCGGTGAGAATTGCTGCTGGAGCAGAGAGCGGGGGATTAGAATGGAATCGTAGAATGGTTTCGGTTCAAAGGGACCTTAAAGATCATCTAGTTCCAAGCCCCTGCCTTGGGCAGGGACTGTCATAGGCTTTCTTGGTGTGGGTCTTCCTTACAAACAATTCCTTATGTTTTAATTTTTTTCCCGCACTTGTCGCTCTGAAAGACTCTTCTTTAAAGAAAACCCCATGTTTTAGTCCTTCAGATAACAACCTGTGAGGTGGGGCGCAGCTACCAAATGTCAGGCTGGCTTTAATGACAGCAGTCATTAAAAGATGCTGTAGGCTTGCATCTGGCTTAATGTAATTTTTTAATTATCTTCTTTCGATATACTGTTGACTTTAGTTAGCTGGGATACTGTCTGGTTAAGTCGAAGAGGGGCAATGCCTTGGTATTGAATATTTCCTGATGCAGAGGCTTAATCTGACCTGGCAAGATCTCCCTGGGCAAACTCTGATTGACTTGAAGACAGTGTTTGCTCGAGAAACGTCCGTGGCACGGGGAGATGTGAGAGCCATTTAGGTTATTTAAAGCAGCATCAGCTGGACATGGTGATAAATGGCTGAAATACATCAACTGCGGTTACGTCTTCATGCACGTGGCCTGACATGGGGCTTTTTTTCCCCACTTTTGGCTGGTTTTGCGGGTTTTGTTGCCATTTCAGCCCACTGCAGTTTGGGGGGACCAAGTGAGGGCAGGATTGAGTCCTTGAGTTTTGTTCTGGTTTGGGGGGGGGGGCGGTCCATGGATATACCCCTTTTTTTCACTTAAATTGGTCCAAATCCTTAGAAGGTTCTTATGTGAAAGTCAACATGAGAAAGTCTACCCCAAATGAGGTTTTCTTCTCTATCAGTGTGTAAAACAAGAGAAGCAAATGGCAGCAATCCGAAACAGGAGTTCCAGCCCCGCTCCCGCTCGGTGTGCCGTTATCTGAGCTGTATATTTATTATGAATTTGTCCAGTCTAGTCCGGTTTTCTTGCACTGGCACGTTTACCCGCCTCCCTCGAGATTAACT
This sequence comes from Pedionomus torquatus, assembly GCA_013398155.1. Lineage (NCBI taxonomy): Eukaryota > Metazoa > Chordata > Aves > Charadriiformes > Pedionomidae > Pedionomus > Pedionomus torquatus. The sequence continues at coordinate 90,364 of VZRU01019373.1, forward strand.
GTGCATCCTAATAGGGCAAGAAGATTTTCATCTTAAGTTTTCTTTTCCAGTAACTTCATTCCATTTTTCCTCCTAATAGCCCCCCATGCTGGTTTTTCTGCTTGATGTTTACACCTTTCAAACACATATAGATATAGATCTTGTCGCACTAAGCTCTGCTCTTGCTTAGAGCTGGACGTATTCAAATCTTTTGATCTTTCCTTAGATTTATTTTTTTTTTTCCCTTCAAAACCCTTAAACATTTTTGTTGTTTTCTTTGTACTCTCTTCAATTTGTCAATGTCTTTCTGGTAATGAGGTGTCCAAAAGTGAATACATTATTCCATTTATGGATTAATTACATCTGTAGAGAGAGGAGACTGGAACATCCTGCCTTGCGATACGTTTTTCTGTGGGTTTTGTCTCTGGAACTCAACTGTCTTTTTAGCTGCCCCATCCTTCAGCAGTTCTACCTCGAGCCGCCTCTCCAGGGCCCCGTTGGGATGGATGCGTTCCCGAAGTCTCCCTCTCGGAGCATGGCAGTGTTTTTGGGCAATAACATCTTTGTTTTGGGCGATACATCTTTTCACCATTGGGCTTTTTTTTTTTTTCTCCATGTGTTTTTTCCCATTTTCTTTCAGATGTGGCAGGTTTGGGAGGGCCTGCCGAGGAGGACGGGGACATTTCTTCTCTGAATTGTGCTTCTCTGAAAGGTGGTCCTGAGGGAGGACAGGCACCTTTCTTCATTTAAGATCTCCCAGTCAATCAAAGCGATGCTTTCCTTTGCTTGTATTTATTTTTCCTGTCGACTCCTGCAACGCGTTCCAGTGCGTGGCAGGTGAAATTTAATAAACCAGGTTCTTCCCTCTTCCAGATTGTTAACAAAGCTGTTCAGATGAAATGGGATCCCTGCGACACCTTGGCGGTTTCCTCCACCTCTTTTGTTTTACGAGTCCTTTCATCAGCTTTTGGGTGGAGAAACGCGTTGAGGCTGGCAGAGATAGGAATCTTTTTGGGGTCCGTGGAGTTGCTCAGAGTGGAGTCCACGGGCAGGGAGCTGTGAGCGTTGATGAGCTTTGGATTTGGCCTTGGGGGCAAAAAAAGGCGTTTTTAGTTGGCCTGGAGCCTTTGCGGGTGCTAAATCCTAATCCCTTCTAAAGTAGAGAGAATCGAGGCTGCTCAGAATTTTGCAGGACTCTTGCTTTTAATTTCAGGACCGACTCTTGCAAATGCTACCCTAATCCATGTGGCATTTCCTTTCTTCTTTTCATTAAATAAATAATTTGTGCTAACAAACCAACTGTGCATAGCAAGAGGTGTTCTCTCTCTGCAGATCTGTACTTGGTGCAGCTCCCTGAGCATCTCTCTACAGCACAGAGGGGTTTTCTTAACAGTTCCCCCTTTCCCCCCCCCCGGGTTCTTTTGCTAGGAATAGAAGTGAATTGCATCCATCCGTTTCAGTAATTTCCAGAATTAGGTATTAGGCTTATGTTTTGAAGGAATTTGCTAAATTTCCCGTTTTTAAAAATAAATAAATAAATAAATTCTTCACAAATAACAACACTTGATTTCTTTGGTTAATTGCACAGATTGAGCGATTTGGCACACGGCTGCATTTTCCAGATACTCCCTTTTTCTCTCCTTCGGTGCAAGCTATTTTTATAAACTCGCCATCACTCTCTGATAGCGCAGGCATTTTTTTCTTAATTTACTTTTGAAGACAAATTTAATAAAGGAATTCCCTTTCTTAGCCATATTTGAATCATTCTTTTTATCTTTTATTAATTCCCCTACTTCTTCTTAACCAGGTTTTCATTTGTGTGTTTATAAATAAGTCCTCCCTCATTCCTTAATCCTTTTGTCTAGCATTAACTCATACTGTATTTTATTGTTAGCATTTAATTGACTCTGTAGGAATTAAATGTCCATGTGCTTGTTTGTTCTCATCCTTGTTCACGGTCCTATTCTTCTTAGTACTCCAGCTCTTATAAAGACATATTTATTGGATGCTTAAATGCGTAGGGTTTGGGGTTGGATTCTTTTCTTTTTCCTCTGCTTGTAGGGATTTTGGATTTTTTGTTGTTGTTATTCTGGTTTTGGTTTAGAAATTCAATGTTTCTATGTTAATTGTGGTATTCTTCTGAAGTTGGCAACTGGCACCTTCAACTGGCATGGGTAGAATTTCTGGAGTCCGATCCATTGGTTTTACGGATGCTGGAGGTGCCTGATCTGGAAAGACCCTGAGAAAGTCTTACACAAACAGAGCTGAAGTTTCCTCTGCAGCTAATGTACGAAGGAGGTAAATAGCCCGATTTACCTCAGTTGACATAGTTTGTGGCTGCAGGTCCCAAATTTTAGCCAGCCTGTGATGAAAAGATAAGATCCAATTGAAGTCTCCAACAGCTGGAATGCAAGATGATATCCAAAATAAATTCAGGCTAACTTGGAACCATCCTCAGTCGCTTAAAATCCTCTGCAGTGGATTGGTCTGTGATGATGATTTTTTTTTTTTACCTCTCATTATTTCTCAATCCACCTTTGGGTTTGCAGCAAAAGGCTACCGCCTCTTTCAGTTGATTTTTCAGTGCTGATAACTCAACACAATAATTTAGTCAACCTGATCTTCCCTGTTGAATTTCAGCTTATTGGCATTATAATTAATTTTGACACGTAACACCACCCCTCCAACTTTCACTCCCCAATCTATTAATGTGTAATGATGAAAAGTATGCTCTGTGCATAATATTGTTTGGGAGTTGTAGATCTTATGTCCTTGTTGTCTGAGACTAAAAAGAGTATAAATGTGTTAACTCCTGCCGGCTGGGGCTTGCTGGCGACTGGAAATGATCTGAGGTCGCTTACTTTGCTCTGACAACTTATCTTAGACTAACCCGGGAAGGTGGAGATGTATTTTATTAAGACTTAAGTATTTCAGGCCGGTGTCTTTGCACTGCGCTAATTATAAAATACTGGACTGCATTACATCACATCCAGCCTCACTGCTTCATTATTTATAGGACTGCAGCTTCTTTTGCTTGGTTTTCGTCAGCTTACAAAAAATTTGATGAAGGCAACCGGTGGCAAAATTGCCCCCCAAGCCCCCTCCGAAGCCCCTGCATCACTTTATTCCAAAGGCCATTAGCGATTGCATCACTGGCACGCGGTTAGATTTCATTTTCCTTCTGTACTTAGTAAAACTCCAGAATGAATGCCCATGAGGAATTAAGCTATAAAGACTCCAGCGGAGGAAGTACGTTAAAAGCAATTAGCAGAAATTTAACAAAGTAGATGAAAATCAAATCTCGGAGCTCTCAGGATCTCCCACCCTCCGCTCTGCCGTCCCGGCGGCGATGGTTCCAGGAGGACACCCCTGGGTCCGGCAGCACGAGGGGCTCCGTCCCGGCTGCGGTGTGGGGGGAACGGGCAGAAAGTCTGGGAAACGCACATTTGCACAGTCAAGAGTCTATTTGTTGGTTTGGGGTTTTTTTCATGTTACTGTCATGACAGTGTGTTTGATAGAGATGCCGGTTCCTGACTGCCTCTGGTTTGGGGGTTGTTTGGTTTTGGGTTTTTTTATTGTTGTTTCCCACCCTGCTCTCCTTTTTTTTTTTTTTTTTCTGATTAAAGGCAAAGGAAAATGGGCAGATTGTCCTGCTTGGGGAGCAAAAACCCAACAGCTGGTGTGGTTTTAGATCAGGAGGGGAGAAAGCAAGAGTAAATGAGTGCTTGGAGAGAGAGAGAGAGAACGAGCAAACATCCAGGGGAAAAAACCGTTTCACTTGATTCTGCAAACAAAATGGAAGCGTTAGCAAAAGCGGAGAGGCTGATCCCCGGAGGATTGGGGTGGGGGGCTCGATGCTTTCCCAAATAACAATTTAGAGGGTGCCCTCTTCCTGGGGTGCAATCGATGGTCTTTGAACGACGGTGGGGTGGAGGAGGCTCTCGTTATTTCCCTGACAGCAATAGAATGTAACCTGTCCATTGTTATCAGCAGATACTGAGCTGGAAGGCTCTTTGAAAAGAGACTGAGATTAAAAAGGACTAAGACGCAGGAAAATGCTTTGGCTTTGCTAAGTTTGGTGTGACAGGGGAGGAGGGTGGGGACCTGTGGATGGGGTGCTCAGGTTTTGTCCTAGAACCATAGAATCACAACATGGTTTGGGTTGGAAGGGACCTTAAAGCCCATCCAGTGCCACCCGCTGCCCTGGGCAGGGACACCTCCCACCACACCAGGTTACTCAAAGCTCCTTCTGACCTGATCTTGAAGCCTTCCAGGGATGGGACAGCCACAGCTTCTCTGGAGGAGCCCTAGGGAAGGCATGGCTGAGAAGCAAAGCCTGGGAGCTGAGCAGGAACCCACTTGAGTGGGTCATCTCCTACCCCTGCTGTAGAGGTGAGGGGGCTGGGGGCTGCAGGCAGTGGTGGGATTTAGGTCACTGGTGATTGGGGGACTCGGCTGGGCTGGGGAGAGCCATGAGGGGTCTCTGCTGTGGTGGGACTGTTCCTGGGCTAGAGTTGCATCCCCACTACAGTGGGTCCACTCAGCTTATTGATGAGCTGAGTCCTGTCCATTTGTGGGAGCTGTGTGGAAGGTTGAGACTTTTAGGTGACTGTAGAGCTCCTACTCCCCAAATACCAGTTTGGATCTGGGCACTGGGCTGCCCTGGACATGCCCAGCTGTGTGGCACTTAGGTCACTTTAGGAAACAGCTGGTAGGAGGAGGAAGTTGTGGAGGCAAAGGGCTGTCTTCACAACCTTGGAGCGGGAGCATTCATGGTTCATAGTCACCCTTCTTTGCCGTGCCAGCACACGGGGTGGGCGCTGCTGCATGGTGTACCCCGCGGGCAACCAGGTCCAGCTGCAGGATGCCCCAGGAGGAGCAGCCGGGAGCTGGCACTGCTGCCCAAATGGTGTTTGAACAGCATCATGTCGCTGACAGGTCTGGCCTGACTGGGGAGGGCTTCCAGGTGTGGGGAAGGAACAGGCAAAGCTGGGTTTTTCCCCAGCACTCAAGCAAATACAGAAGCTCAGAAACAAATTTAGTGCTTGAAGACCACTGGCAGGTGCTCAGAAGAGCTAGGTTTAGTAGCAGAGCCTTGTTTGCCAAGCACCATCATGTTTCCTCGTGGCCGTAGTGATTGGGATCAGCCAAGGTGTGGAAGCATCTCCAGGTACCACCCCTGTAGCTCCAAACAACCTGCTGTGTCCTCTGCAGGGAGGAGGAACCACTGTGCTTCCCGTACAGCCTTGGGTTCAAACACTAGTGGGGATACTACTGCTTATCGTCCCCATTTCTGCCACAAATCCTCAAAATTCCGTGGTTTTTTAGGATTTCCAGTGAGGACCAAAGCAGGACAGGAATTCTTCACTTCCATCTGTAGCTGGGCGCAAAATCTGGGTACGATAGCAAATGAAGCTGTCCAATGTGCTACCAGGCAACTCGATGTATCTTTAATGTTCTGCTGTCCTGAAAGGATGGTCATTCTTAAATGGCTTTCTTGCCCCAAAGCTCTTTACCATGTTATGGATTAATTTTAAAGCTCGATTCCTTACATTGATAGCTATTAAAGAGCTCCCCGGCATTAAAGAACAAACTCCTCCATCTTCTTCCTCGCATCCAACCTGGCTACCAAAGCAGCTCAGCGCTTTATTCCTCTTTTATTTGAGAACACATGGGCAGGAAAGGAGGGTGGATGTTGCCCAGGATCTCGGCGTACACACTGGGACGGTGCCGTGAAGAAACTGGGAGCACCAGCAGGTCCTACCCGTGTGGGAACCAGCTCTCCTTGCTTCTCCCCTACCAACTTTGGAACCAAAAAACCAATTTCAAGAGGATTTAAAATTTTCTTTGCGCCCAAGAAAGACCCCTCACCTCCTGGCAGACGTCAGGGTTCTCAGCCTGGCTGGGAGCTGCTGCTGTTGAGCAGTTTTTCTCCAAAAAACTCCCGTATTATGGTATTGTGAGTTTAATGTAAAGGTGTCAGGTATCTCTGAAGAGAAATTAAGAGAATGTCAAAGGTAAAACTAAACAAAAGGGCAGACACAAAAAAGGCTGTAAATGAGGTGGAAATTGCAGGCAAATAGACAATAGAAGAAAGTTTAAGTAGCAATTTGTTCTCTTTTTGCACAAGGAAATGCACTTCATTTTTAAAAAAAAAAAAAAAAACAACTTACAGGAAGCTGCACTTCTAAATACAGAACTAAATATACCCTGGGAGAACTGAAACTGGTTATTGTGCAGCCCCTCTGAATGTGCGCACAGGAAAACAAAAGTGAGCATTGATTGACAGAGTTAATCTTTTCTTGATAAATGTTTTATTTAAATATTCATTTTTTTTCCCTTTTGCATAACTTGTTTTGCTTCAGGCCGTCTCTCAGCACAGCACCTTTTTCCTTTGGTCCTCACCCCCGAGCGGCGGTGGGACAGGATCTCGGGGGTGTCCTGGCTCTGTGACAACCGCTGGCTCCCAGAAGGAAGCTGGGAGAACCCTTGAGTTCTCAGTGGAAGATCATTTTCTCCTTGAAATAATAACCCACCATTTTTTCTCACGACTTCATTTGAAATAAAAGCGAGGGGACTGAAAACTGGCGAGGTGAGAGCTGCTGCTGTATGTAGAAGGGTCTTGATGACGATAAAAGAGAGAGCGAGGGATGGATGCGAGTTGAGGCAGAGTTTCCAAAGCGTTTCTCATGATTTTCCAGGGAAAAGGAAAAAAAAAAATCAGAAAAAGGAAGACCAGTGTCTTTTTTTTGCTGGCTGTACCAGCGTGATCATGCAAATTCTTTTCTGGTTGTTAAATTCTGGGATTAGACTGGAGGTCCTGCCTGGAGCTGAGACGGGTCATGTGTGTTGCCCGGTGGTACAACTACCATCGGACTACGACCGGCTGCTCACAGCATCATGAGTCATCTCAGCACCAGGAGAAACCCACCTAAATCGGTAATTATTCCAGTATGGCTACAGTGGTTGCTTTTTGTGCAGAGAATTGCTGGATTAAATGAGATGCCCATCGAAACTGGAGCTGTGGGGGATTCGGAGGGTGTAACTGAAGGGTGGTTCACACACCGGTGGGAGAAGAAGGAACAACTTCTTCCTTATGTTTTCCCCTTCATCCCTAGCTGAGCCACACCAGGACAGGTCCCATCCTCTTTGGGACCATGGTGCTGGGACACCCTGCTTTTGCCAGCCAAGGAGAAAGAAGGCTTTTTCCTCCTTTGGAAAACCTTTGGATTTTTTGTAATCTTTTGGATTTTTCCTTCTTTGGGTTGGGAGGGTGTTCAGCCAGCAATGCCAGGTGCTGCTTCTGCAACGTGCTGTGCTGGAGGCTTCGAGCAGAGTATGTGTTGATGGGTGAAGAACTTCACTCGCTTTACTTCAGATGTGTCGGATCTGGGCTTGGCCAGGAACTTCCCAGTTCTTGCATCCCGCAGGATCCACGGCGTGGATATGATGCTGCCTCCCTACCAACGCCTGCCTGTGCTGTTCTCTAGAAGAATTCCATTAATCTCGCTCTTCCTAACGGGAAATTTGTGCCTACTCGCTCTTCATAGCTCCCAGCTCTAAAAAATTCATTGGGATGATGTCTGTGACGTGAGGGCTTCCTACCCCCCTTCCATTTCTGTGGCTCCAAACCTCCCTGAACCTGTCCCTGGGGCCAGTCCTTGTCTTTCCACGGGGATTTTGTAGAATAGATTTTGTAGGGCTGGGAAACGCTTATAGATACAGAATGTTTCCTTGTAGTAGCACGGAGATCTTCTTGATTTAGGTGAGAAATAAGTAGCATAACCAAGACTTTTGCATTAAAAAGAAAGACAGGGTAAATGCCGATATCCTCTCTCTAAAAGAAAACAAAATTTAAAAAAACCCTCAAACTCCACCTCCTCTATGTAAATACATGAGCTTGAATATCTGCGATTTCTTATGTGCTTGTGTAAAGCTTCAGGTGTTCTTTAAAGCTCCGATTGCTTTTTTCATATGCGAATTAGCGATATGATTTCCGTGCTGCTTGTAAGAAACGATGCGAAATTTGTTTAAAAGATCTAATGAGTCCTGGGTTGTCGGCATCACACACCGTCTCGGTGCTGCGTGGCACGCAGCCGGCCCTCAGGAGCCTGGCTGCATTTTTCTTCAAAAGATGCCGTAACCATCAAAGATACTTACTCTAAATGATTCTGAACGTGTAGATCTTTTTCTATATCTGCATATCCAGGCTATTAAAGGGAATGTGTTTTCCTTGAAGGAGATAGTTTGTACGTTGGAGTTCTCAGGACATCTGCAGAGCCCATTTGTTTTATCTCAATTTGTCTTATTTTACTCATTTGCGGCTGGTTGTTTTTTGTGTTTTTTTTTTTTTCTTCTTCTAATGAAGTTTAAGGCTAAAGCAATTTATAGAACCGGAATAATGCAAAGCTGAATCCTGACAGATGATAAATACGTGGAGGAGAAAGAATCTCCTGTTGGTTTTGCCATAAATAGTCCTTGGATGCTGATGGGGTCAGCTGGACGACGCTACCTGAGCAGCCGTGGCTCACCCAGATGCTGCTGTTCCTTCTCCAGATGAAAATCCCGTCTTGTTATTGATGTGAGGATAAAGAGCAGATGCATACAGTAAAATACAGCTTATTAAACTGCGGTTTTGATTGGTTAATTACTTTCTCCGCATTAATAGAGGATCAGGGCTGCAACTGTCGTTTTCAGAATACAGCAGGTTCTTTGCTGCCGCTGTAGAAGTGACTCAGTACAGTTCCTGCTTTGATTTACAAAATTGGATTTTAATCTCTTTGAAACCATTATGCTAAATCAATTTTTAACATAGCAGAGCATGGAGGTACAAAGCCCCTCTTGTTCTCTAGTTGCTAACTCTTTGGATGAGTGAGCACCATATAAACAAGACTTAAACGGCGTCTGCGTGGAAGAGCTTTGCCAGTCTGGAAATTCAGTGTTGCTCCATTACGACGATTAGCTCCTGCCGTGCGGACAAAGAAAATACAGGTAAAGCTGCCTTTGCTGCCACCATCCTTTGGTAACGCAGCAAGAGAAGTGCTCAAAGCGGTGACCGTGCCTGCTTTGGTGGCTTTTCGGCTGCGGCTGTGGCCAGGAAGGACACGGGAGGACTTCTCCATAGTTGGGCTTTTGGGTTCCCCTCGTCCTCCTTAGCCCCGCTGCAGAGCTGTCGGGGCATCGGGTGAATCACCCCTCTTGATGTTTGGGATTTTTGGCGAGGGTAGCAGTTGGGCAATCCTCCAAATTCAGCAACAGCACTGATAGTAATGAATGGGGAGCTCGTATGAGTTCAGATGGAAAGCAGGGCAGGAAGAGTTTTAAGAGAGCCTGTACGCACACAGGTCTACGTTTGTCTTTTATCCTCCCCTTCCTTTCCAAAATCCGTGCTATCCCACTAGCTAGTTCATAAATCAGTCATATTGCAGGCTTGGGAGAGGGACAAAACCCTTATGAAATCCTACAAGTAGATCCAAGGCACTTTAAACCAATGATAATTCAATTTTTTTTAGCTTCATCCTTCTCACCTTTTTTTAAGCTCATCCTTAGCTTCATCCTTAGTGCCCATTTTGAGATGCCAAATGCTCATCCTGTTGGTTATCCTTGCCCAGCAGCTTCTGCCCCAAACTCTCCAGGGAAGAAAAGGACAAGATCCTTTATAGGTTTGGGGTTTTTTTTGCTCTCACTTGAATTAAAAACTCGGACATGAGACATTTCAGAAGACTTCATTGGCGCTTCTTCACAGCCATGTCACTGAGCCTGACCCCATCCTTGTTTTTCCTCTTTTCTGGAAACAACTTGGAAAATTCTGGTCTGTTCTACTCACTTTTCAAGTTAAAAAGGGCACGTGGCGTATAATAATTGGCGAAATTTTTGTAAAAAACCCACAAATAAGCATAAAAGTTAATTGCAAAATAACTAGTTACGAAGGCAGATGAAGTTCAAAAGTCTGTTGCAAGATTTTGGCCATTTGCTACGGAATAGGTCTCATTGCCTAGAAGCTGAAGGTATCAGTGACACCATGATGCAGAAACAGAGTAGTTGTATTATCCATATGCAAGGGGTTAAATCCATGGAAGGGTTTTACGGTGCCAGCGTGCCATAACTCCCCATCTTGGCTAAAAGCGAGAGTATGAGCCAATAAAGCATCCCTTTGCATTGGTTCTTCTCTTCCTTGCCACTGCAATTAAAAGGATCGTTGGGTTAATTTCTCTCCTTGTTAACCCGGGCTGGGCCATCGTCTTGGAGTGTGTTGGGTGTAGATGAGAGGAACCAGCACGGTTCAAGGGGCTGGGGAAAGGACAGTGAAAGCTCGTGTCAGATGTCAGCATTCCAAATGAGAAGAACTTTATTTTGCTGGTGGCGAGGTTGCCAGTCTAAGTTTATGGCATAGTAGAAAGAGTATAAAACTAGTACAAGAGTATAAAAGTGAGAATATAGTCTTGGCTCATGGAAACATGGTGCTTATCTTTATTTTTCCATAATGTCATTATGGGAATAATGTCAACTACCAAGTAGTTCCTATGGAAGATGTTCTCCGCCATAATATCTCTGTCCTGCATTTAAACTAGCTGAGAAGTCTTTCTTTTGCCATTGGGTCACCACAGAACAAAACCTGAGGTGTCAGAACTGTGCTGCCTGATGACCAGGCTGCTGGCAGGAGAGCTGGTGTGGACCAGCCGTGTGTGGTTCAGTGGTGGTGGTGGTCCTGAAGTACCCAGCTTACCTCCTGATCCTGAAATCCTGCTGCAATGCTTTTCCTTTAGTTCCGCTGTAAATTTGGTCCTACCAGCTATTCTGTATTTGGCTCAGGATGTGTCTGTGTGTCTGCACGTGGCCGTGCAGATGTAATGTGAGGGACCGAGCAGTGCGGGGATGTTCTCCTGGAGAGATGCTTGGAGCAGGGTGGTCTCCAGCTCCAACAGCTGGGGCATCTGGAAGGAAATAGCAGAGGAATAGATATAAGAGAGGAGGTCGTTAGAAGAATGGGCAGGATTGGGACAAAGAGTCTGGGAAGGAATTTTGCCTTAACAAGTGAAATTTGGGTCTAATCAGAAGTTGATGGCAAGAGGAGAGCGCTGGCAGGTCTGTTTGAGCATCCTGTCTGCGGTATCCCATCAGTGTCCCGTGTTTCTGTTTTAATGTTTATTTCCAGTTGTTGGGCTGTTCCTCCATCTGCATGAGAACACACTGCCTTCCTTTTGAATAGCACCGTAATTGAGGCCCAGGGGGCCTTTTTTCTTGCTTAAAACCCCCTCAGTTCTGGCCTCCACTTCAGGCCAAAATGACAACGTCCATCCCTTTCTAAAGGGCACTGATTTAGCTCGAGAGCGAGCACGTGACTTCGCTAATAATCTGTGATTATTCCATGCTAATCTTGCAGTTGTAGAGGATGGCTCCCACTGATATTCAGCAGATGAGCTATTAATTATTTTCCTTTATATCATCTGCCCGTCAGGCCAGATTTCTCAACACCTTTTGGTCTACGGTTGTAGCTGTAGCTGTTCGACACTGATTAGTTCTTTCTGCTCTCCTTTCCTGGTGTAGGTAATATCGTTAGGCATCTCCCCCCACAAAAAAAAAGTCACGTTCTTTTACTTGGGTAGTGGTTTTACGGGATAAATCACGGCTGCCTTGGTGTTGTGTGGGCTGTGGGATGTGCCACCCTTTTGGGTGGGAGCCCAGCTCCGGCTCGGAGTTAAATCAGAGGATGAGGCAGGGCAGAGGGCTCAGGGTGACAAACAGGCACCAGTTGCTGTGCCCTTGCAGTATTGCTGCTGCTGGAATACATGTATATATATATAAAAAATACTATTTCAAAATGCTGCACTGAACTACTTTGTTATGAGCCAGGATCCCAAAATAACCACCTTTCAGTTGGTAAAATAAATTATAAAAGTCTGTCAGATCCAAATGTAATGGTTGGGCAAATTAATCCATTGTTGTATTGTTATAGTGCTCTAATCATATTTTTATATATCCCAGGAGTTGGAACTAAGAAGCATTTTGCTGTCATTGCAAACACAATAATAAGAATAGTCTTAACAAAGTGACGTGCACTAAGTTGACTTTCTGCAATACATTTCAGCAGAAATTACAGATGCTTTTTACATTTCATTATCATTAAGGTACAAATAACTTTCTTGTATTGAAAACCAGGCCTACTTTATCTGGTTTAATAATTATATTGAGGCTCATTATGGACACCTTGTTTGTAATTCTTGCTTTTCTTATTGAATTCTAAATGTGTTATTACAAAAGTATGTACTTTAACAGATGGAGTATATTATGGCAATGTTTAGTTCCAGTTGATCTTTTCCAAAGAATACGCCGAATGATCTGGGGCTAAATAGAGTCAACATCTAGCATGATAATTTTATTTTATTTTATTTTACTACTGGCATTATTTGAGCTGCTAGGAGGGGAGCAGAAACCAAGAAATGCCACTGAATTGAGCCGGGCAGCTGGAAGAGGTGGGACGGGACAAGAGGAAATGGGCACAAACTGGAGCATAAGAAGTTCCATCTAAAGATGAGGAGGAACTTCTCCCCTGTGAGGGTGGCAGAGCCCTGGCAGAGGCTGCCCAGAGAGGTGGTGGGGTCTCCGTCTCTGGAGATGTTCAAAACCCGCCTGGACGCGTTCCTGTGGGACCTCCTCTGGCGGGGGGTTGGACTGGATGATCTCCAGAGGTCCTTTCCAACCCCGTATCATTCTGTGATTCTGTGACAATGAAGACCTTGTGATGAGGAAAAGGTGTGGAAGCTGCATCACAGGCAGGGGAGACTTTTCCAAGAAAATATCTTAGTTGATGTCAAAGTTGTCTCATTTGCCAGTGGGATATTGCTTTAATGGCGTTCTTTTTTTCCTCTCCAGTTTACATAATGAGATCAAGCTAATTAAACCATGTCTAGCTCTGGGAAAAGATCAAAATGTGAGCTCTTTTTATTTCTTTTTATTAAAACCTTCACCCTGTAATGGAAGATTATAGGAAGTACTTTGCTACCAGTGCATCTTGCTCATCCCTGAAAAAAATACAGCCCCTTTTTTACCGACACCTTCTCGGTTTTAGTTGTTTTTTTCTTCTAGTTGAACGTGTTTCAGGACCTTGCCAAAGGTACGTGCCAGATACGGTTGGGTAGATCAGGCAGAGGAGCAATATCAAGTAGATGCAGTGAGGTGTTTTATGGAAAAGCCAGCGACAGTAAAACCTGCTGAGAAGTGTCTTTTTCTGTGAAGTTGTGGAACAGTCACTTAGACTATTCAACCTGGTTCTTGTGACACGTAAGTGACTGAAGGTTGCTCAGGGGTCTCCTTGGACCTGAGAATACTTTTTTATTTTTTCCAGCTTCCCTAAATCTGAAGATGTTTTTTCCCCGTCTGGTTTTGCTTTCCTCAAAAAGTAAAAAAAATTGGAGGGGGAGGTGGGATGGGAAGTACAGATTTTTAACTGCAGGTTAAACACAAATAAGGACCACTTAGAAGGCTGACTGTAGTTCCCAGTGGGTTGTCACTGGGTGACCACCACACGCCCGCGGTGGCTGTCTCATAGGGATCCTGTGATTCAGCGCTGGAAATCCAGCTGCTGGCGTTTACTGGGTGGCTTTTCCCCTCTCTGTGGTGGTGGGTCCCAGTTCCTCCTCCTCCTCGATGTTGGATACCTGCGGTGGTGGCAGCCTCGGCGTGTGGTGGTAGCATCCTCGGCATCTTGCCATTGACTGCAGCAAGGCCAGATTACGAGAGGCTTTACGGACTGATATTAAGGCAAGGAGCTATTGCCAATATTAGTATATTACTGTATTAGATGATGCTAATTATATTTGAAGCCGAAATGATTTCAGACGGCTTGAGAGGCAGTGAGGGCTCTCCCATGCCTTCTCCCCCTTGCAGAGGAGGCAAGGTTCAAGTATTATTTTCTCTTCCACAGGGGAGGAACAGCTGCGTCAGGGCTGGGAAGTAAGTTTATACTGATTGAGTTGAATTGCAGAGTGCCTTTTAGGTTGCATTCAAATCACGGCAATTTCGCTTCCCTCTGTGACAGAGCAAGGAGCTCTCCACTTTGATCGTTGATGTAGACTTGGAGAGAAGAAGGAGGGAGGGGTAGGGGGGGGTGGAATAATAAT
>VZRU01019373.1:104719-134612 GCA_013398155.1 Pedionomus torquatus
GTTTTATTCCCCCCCCCTCCCCATGTAAGATCTTAAAATATATTAGGGTTAATGAAATCAGTGAAATTGGGAAGCGCTGCCTGTGACGGACAGATGGCCAAAAGCGCTTGGAAGTACAAGTGGGTTTGCAGCAGAAGGAGCGTCGGGACGCGGCTGATGGATGGTGCGTGCCGTGGGCATGGACCGGTGATGCCGGAGGAGGGACCGCCCCGAGCTCCAGTTGCTCTGAGCTTCCCCTCCAGCTCTCACCCCACCCTAATAAATTTCCTTCCTTCCTTGGAGACGGCATTTGAGCTCCCAAGTAAAATTCCTGCTTTGAAATAAAGCAGTCCTTGCCATAATTAAGCGTATACGTGTGCTTTCTCTTCCCGTACAACTTCAGCAGCTAACTGAACGCACTTAATAATGTTTTTCACTGTATTTCAGTGGTATGAACGTACATGAAAATTACAGCAAAGGCATCATTTTTTTAACAGCTGTGTTTAGTTGAATAACAGATTTAGAAAGTGCAGACTTTAATTAATCTGTGTTTTCTGCTGGGATTTGAGCACCATCTGATTTACTTTTCATGGCTGAAAAGTGTAATTGTAGTTTTTTCCCTTTAGCTGCAAGTTTATCCTCCCAAGAAATTGATTTACTTCTTCTTTTTCTTAAAGCAAACTCAATATCAGGCTAATGGTACCTGGTACGCGATACAGACAGTGCGTGCCCCCGGATGGCAAGGGGCCGGAGAACAAAAAATGAAAAACTTCTAAATGGCCTGGTTTGCTGGGAAATGCAGCGTTTCTTCCTCCCCACGTTGCTGGTCTGTCACAGCAAACCCGGGGGCAGCCTGTGGTCCCAGTCCTGGGCTGGGGGAGCATTAGCTGACTGGAAGGTAAGGATGGGTGTTGCCTGGAGAAACCTCTGAAGGATTTTCCCAGTGGTTATTGTAGTTGGGAGTGATGGTGAGGAAGACTCTCCCATCTCTGCGCTTCCTCTTCGTTGTAAAACCCTGTTTGTGTGAGAGCGTTGTTGTCGTTGCTCAAAAAAACTCTCTGCAGAAGGTGGGGGTGGAAGCCTGGGGTTTAGGCAGAGCAGGGGTGGAAGCAGAGTCAGGGGTTGGGGAATTGTGATGACAAATTGCATTCGTTCACTCGCTGGTTGATCAGCTCGTGTTGCTCTCTCGTTATTCCACCTCTGTCGGGATGAATGAGAACTCTGCGAACACGCAAAGAGCTTTGGTGGCTCCTACTTGAGGATTTTCTTTAAAAACCAACCTGCTGTGGAAATGTGTCCTTGTCCCACCCTTGTTTTTGCCCTGGGATGAGGTTCCCTAAGCTGAGGTTGAGGTGGTCAGAGCTGCTCAGTCAAGTTGCTCCTCTCCGTGTCTGCTGGCTCTGGAGAATTTGCAGGGGAATGTCCTTATTGTGCAAACCCAGGTGGGAACCAGCCCGTTCACCAGCAACTTTCTCGTGCAAGAAAAGGCACGAGACAGGCTGAGGGAGCTGGGGCTGTTCAGCCTGGAGAGGAGAAGGTTCCATGGAGACCTTAGAGCAGCCTTCCAGGATCTGAAGGGAGCTCCAGGAGAGCTGGAGAGGGACTCTTGGTCAGGGAGTGGAGCGATAGGACAAGGGGTAATGGTTTTAAACTGGAAGAAGGGAGGTCTAGATTGGATACTGGGAAGAAATTCTTTGCTGTGAGGGTGGTGAGTCCCTGGAAGAGGTTGCCCAGAGAAGCTGTGGCTGCCCCATCCCTGGAGGGGTTCAAGGCCAGGCTGGATGGGGCTTGGAGCAACCTGGTGTGGTGGGAGGTGTCCCTGCCCAGGGCAGGGGGGTTGGAACTGGATGATCTTGAAGGTCCCTTCCAGCTCTAACCATTCTGTGAGTCTATGACAAGCTGCTTAAACCCCTCAATAGTGGTTTGCTTCCAGGAGGGCTTGTTCTGAGGTGGGATAGGGGGAAGGAAGTTTTTTACAAAATAACACCACACTGTAAGGAATTCTATGTAATTTTAGTTACTGTCAGATGTACTTTCCCCCATTTTTATTTTATTAGGTTGGCATGGGTTTTGATGTCTTAAGGGCTTTGTGTGCAAAGCCCACAACGTCTGAAGAGAAGCAGTACATTTAGATTCAGAATGTAATCTTAGGATGGCTGCTAATCTGAAGAAGATAAAAAAAGAAAAAAGAAAAAAAAAAAAAAAGAAAAATCTTGATGGGTTTTAAAACTTATTTTAATTAAGGTTTTCCCTTTCATCTCACCAAAGCCCTGAATTAGTTCCTTCATTCTCCCACAAGTATGAATAGTCCTCGCTGTGTGCAGACACTCGTGCACGCACAGAGCTTGGGCAGAAGGGCCAAACCCAGACTCAGAAACACAAGTGGCCGAAACACGGGGTGGGGATTGGAGCAGGGTTTGTGCAAAGTAAGGAGAAAGGCCAAACTAACCAGCTGCCTCTCTGGTGAGCTGGAGGATGCTGAAACCTGCCAGCGGAGTCCTGTGCTCTCCAGCTTTCTCTATTTAGGAGCAGGAGACTGAGTTTGCTGCTCTGCCGTGGCTTCTCCCTGCGCTTGTGCCTTTCTTGGCCCTTGACTGGTTTCACTCCAGTGGTTTGTCTTCATGCGCCGTGTCCCTGGAGGGGTGATGCTGGGTTGGAGCTGGGTGCTTGGAGCCAGGTCTCCTTGGCTGGGATCTGATGCTGTGACTTGCTCTGGGTATCTTGGGTTTACAAGATGTTCCTGGTGAGATTTCTGCTAAAATGGGTATATTCCCCTGCCTTGATGTGCCCATCAAGGGAACAACGTTTCCCTTTGATGAATTAGCCCTTTTCAACGGGAATTTTTCTAATGGCTCCAGTCTGAAGCTCTCCTTGTGCTATGAGGTTTTTCGCTCGGGTGTCATTGTGGTGGGGGACCCCTCGCTGGAAAGGTGGTTGGAACGGGGGTTCCTACCGGCTACTGGGTGATCCGAGGAGGGGCTTTCATGGCTGCAGGCGCGGGCTCTGCGTCCCCTTCCCGCAGGACGGCGAGCACCAAGAGACCATTTGGAGAGGCTTGTTCGGTGGGGTGACCCCCTCGCTGCAAAGTTTGGCCTCGGCGCGACGCCAAGCCCAAAGCAAGGCTGACAAATAAATCAGGAATCAAAGGAGCCACCTGCACGCCACGGGGAGCTGCTCACCGGGTGGTAAGCGAGCTTTGCCAGCGCTCATCGCCGAGCCTTGTTTCTGCATCCCCGCTTCCCGGCGCGCCGGGGGAGGTGGCGCAGGAGGGGGTCCGCTCCCTCCCCGGCCTCGTGGTACCCTCGTTAGAGATTTTGTTTTTTAGAGGGATGCGAGGTGATATCGTGGCTGGCTGGATGCGCCAGGACGCTGCTTCATCTAGGGGAGAACCAAGGGGGAAATGCTGAGAGCGATGGGGCTGGGCTGGGGAGCATCTTTTGGGGATGCTGATGCTGCGGCGGAGGAGAGGGGACAGCCCTCCCTGTGAAAAATCCCCTCTCGGAGCGGGGAGCGCTCCTTTGGCTACGCAAACCCGCGGGCTGCATTGCCAGCAAATAGCCGGGGAGGAAAATTAGGTCTTTTTAAAGAGCGTTTTTATCCTCTGCTGGTTGGTAAGAATGGACCCGGCGAGCGGGAGGGAGGGAAGGAGGGAGGCAGAGGGGTGGCGTGATATGCAGATGCCTGTGTCACATGCACAGGCACCGGCTGCGCTCCTCGATGTGTTTTCACCCAGCTCGGAGGCTTGGCAGCTCCCGGCTCTTACTTCAGAGGGCAGATAGTATTTGTTTTGGAGAGAGAGCGAGCGAGAGCGAACGCGAGAGGTGTGTGCGCCCGCGTGCATGCGCGTAGTAGCTTGTTTTGATGTTTAAGTAAGATATATTAAATCACACACACCCCCTCCAGCCCCTCGGCACCCCACACCTGGATCCCCCTGGAGGGTTCTAGCCCAACATTACCCCATTTTTGGTTCCATCAGCCTTGCTAGGATCTCTTTCAAACCGCTGGCAAGGGAAATTCACTGGTGTAGCATCTCGTTCCAAGGGTGCAGGAGGGGGTTAGGAGGGGTCCCTGCCCTCTCCGTAATGTGGAGAAAGGCTGGAAGGGAAGGGGAAGCCGGTCTCCAAAGCACTGGGAAAGGAAAGCCAGGCCAAAAATGGAGGATTTTTATAGCACACAAATGTTACCTATAGCTATTTATACATCCCGCCCGAAGGCTATTTATACCCTCTCCCTCCTTTTGTGCTGCTGGCTGGAGAATATTCTTATATTAGATGTTTTTGGCAGCGTGGGAATGTTCTCCAGCCGTCGCCCGAGAGCGGGACCGTCCGATGCTGAAAGGAGTGATTTGTGGACTGCGACCTGTGTGTCGCGTTTCATTTCTTGTGGTGTAAATTTCTTGTGATTATGCCCCATAATATTCGTGTTCATACCAGTAATCATAGAATCATAGAATGGTTAGAGTTGGAAGGGACCTTCAAGATCATCGTGTTCCAACCCCCCTGCCTTGGGCAGGGACACCTCCCACCACACCAGGTGGCTCCAAGCCCCATCCAGCCGGGGCTTAAAACCTTCCAGGGATGGGGCAGCCACAACCTCCCTGGGCAGCCTGTTCCAGTGCCTCACCACCCTCACAGCAAAGAATTTTTTCCTAATATCCAGTCTAAATCTCCCCTCTTCCAGTTTAAAACCATTACCCCACGTCCTATCACTCCACTCCCTGACCAAGAGTCCTTCTCCAGCTCTCCTGGAGCTCCCTTCAGATCCTGGAAGGCTGCTCTAAGGTCTCCCCGGAGCCTTCTCTTCTCCAGGCTGAACAGCCCCAGCTCCCTCAGCCTGTCCTCACAGCAGAGGGGCTCCAGCCCTCTAATCATCTTCATGGCCCTCCGTTGGACCTGTTCTAACAGTTCTATGTCCTTTCTCTGTTGAGGACTCCAGAGCTGGACACAGCTCTGGTTCTTCCAGCTGAATGAAGCAGCTGGTTGCATCAAGGGTCGGGACTAAGTATTTTTCCCTGTTTCCTGCATTGTGCAGTGGATCAGCGTCAGGTTATTTTATCGTTTCCAGGAGCGCTGGCCCCAGCCGCCCCGCTGGAGGTGACGTGCGTGGTTTGCTGCATCATTGATCCAGCCCGCTCCAGCAAATTCTTTATTCCTCTTGAACGTGGACTTGCACTTACAAAGCAAATACTCCTTTTAACATTCCTGAGGCTGAAAGCGGCAAAACTGGTGGCTTTTGTCATCAGGGATGGTGCCTTTGTTGATCACTCTGGCAATAATGTGTGAATCCATGGGAATGTGCTATCCGACAAAGAGGGTTTGAGAGAGAGATTTTTAAAAATTATTTATTTAAATAAAGGGAAAAAAAGGGAAAAGATTGCAGCTTCCTGCAGGAATGAGTCGGGGCTGGCTCCCCTGCAGATCCGTGGCATCCCTGGGACTGGGTTTGGAAGCTGGACGTGGGTTTTTCTCTGATTCCCACCGTGAAGCTTCCAGTGGGGTCTCTACTGGCGGGCTGGGTTTCTCAACCGCCTCTCGTCCAGGGGGTTTGCGGTCATGGGGATTTGCTTATGACAGATAAACAAAAATAACTGCATTGTCTTTCAAAAAAAAAAAAAACCAAAACAAAAAACCAAACCCCGTTGTGTCCCATTAAAATATCAGCACCGTGTACGAGATGGGTTTTGTTTTTAGAAGTGCTGAAGTAATGGCTTTTTGTGTGAGGCTTTTCCCCAGAGGAGACTCCGGGAGCGCAGAGCGTGTTTTAACTCCATCTCCTGTGTTGGGTTTTCATCTTCCTGCGTCTTGTGATCTGGTTTGGGTTTTTTTCTCCCCTTTATTGGAGAGGTGTTTTAGGGATCCTGTGCGGGACTTGGTGGTGCAGAGGGAGAGGTGCTCCTGGGTGGCTCCTGAGTAGGGATGGGGCAGCTTTGATGCCACGTTTTGAAGAGCATGAAATTGGGCAATGACACTTGTTCTGAGTGGACTTGGCCACCTTCTGCAGTTCTGTTGCTGAAAACTGAAATAAGGATGCTGCACTATCGTAATTCGGACTGAGAGCTTTTCCTATCCTGAGCTGAACTCTTCCAAGGCTGAGAGAGTTGAGGTTGTTCATCCTGGAGAAGAGAAGGTTCCAGGGAGACCTTAGAGCAGCCTTCCAGGATCTGTAGGGAGCTCCAGGAGAGCTGGAGAGGGACTCTTGGTCAGGGAGTGGAGCGATAGGACAAGGGGTAATGGTTTTAAACTGGAAGAAGGGAGGTCTAGATTGGATATTAGGAAGACATTCTTTGCTGTGAGGGTGGTGAGTCCCTGGAAGAGGTTGTCCAGAGAAGCTGTGGCTGCCCCATCCCTGGAGGGGTTCAAGGCCAGGCTGGATGGGGCTTGGAGCAACCTGGNTTGTAAACCCTCTGTTGTTTTTTTTTTTTTCTTTCCCTTCCTCTTATAGTCGTCCCTTTTGCAACTGCTACAATGAGAAGACGACTCCTTTATCATGATTTTTTTTTTACAGAAAGAGCCTTCCGACTCCTCCTGAACCCGCGAATGGATTTCTCAACCTCCAGCCATGCGAGGTGTAAATGAGATAGGAGAGGGGGCTTTGCATGAATCCTATCTCCTTGCCAGCAGCCCCCTGTCTGCCTGCTTAGTTTGGCATTTTTCTTCCACGGCACAGATTATTTTTAATTTTTCGGGGAGGTGGGGGGGTGTAAATGCCCACCAAATCCATCGCAAATCATTGCCACCGCCGAGCCGGTGCTGTTTGCGTCGGGAGGTGCGGCACCAAGGGGCAGGGACCCCCAAAATTCCCAACAAGCAGGATTTACTGTGCAGCTTGGGCAAAGTGCATTTGTTGCCTTGGAAACAAATAGCAGCAGTGAACAACTAAATGAAATTTATGGAATCAACTTCAATAAATCTTGATGATAAATGTGCAAAAACATACACAGTTTGATGAAGATCTACAATATGCAGATGTGAGGGATGATAGTGAGTTGTGTAACTGCCTCGGCTACGATTTGGGACTGACACAGTCGTGTTCCTACAATACAGGCGCTTTTTTTGGGGGGGGGGTGGTGGTGTTGTTATTTCCTAGGAAGCTGTCTGTTTCTTTTCATAGATTCAGCATTTAATTTCAATTTCCAGGGTATCTCGTAGTTCAGTTGGCACGCTGGATGGTTACAGTGTGGTGTCTTGTCTTTGGTGAATCCTGATTCACGTCGAACTCTGGATAAAAATATGATTCAGGACTGTGGCAACCCAAGGGAGCGAGAGCGCTCCACGTCACAGGCCTCCCAGAAGGATGCAATATTCAGGAATTAATTAAAGCATTTCTGTAGGACATCTCCCTAATTCCTCCTGAGAGCCTACAGGATGGGGACAGGTTAGCAATGTTGTAGTTAAGTGTACAGCTCTGTGGCAGGTTTTTTTCTCTCCTGTGGACAGGTCTCTATGTTTACCGGGGCGTAGGGACAGAATGGTTTTTTGTACCGCAAAAAGCGATGGTTTCTGAAATTGATATGTTTTGTTTCTGGTTTGACCTGTGGATCGATACCGGGCTCAGGAATATCGGTGGACTTGTCTGGAGACCACGTTGTAAAGCTTTAACACCACCCTTAATGCAACGTGATGTTTTTTCCATTAGTTGCCTTTCCTCTTCTTCTTACAGGATCTTATTTTCAGAATTTTCTGCTGGGTCAGGAAGCAGGAGGAATCTTTGTTTTCTCCTTCCGTGGGGCGTTGGGCCCCAGATTCAGGCTGCAGCTGCAGTTGAAGGGGGGTCGTACGGAGCAATGTTGCTCCCCACTCAACTTTTAGCTTCTGCTGCAGCCGCCCCGTCCAGAGAAGGCCACCGAGATGCTGGGGAGGGGCTGGAGCCCCTCTCCTGCGAGGACAGGCTGAGAGAGTTGGGGTTGTTCAGCCTGGAGAAGAGAAAGCTCTGGGGAGACCTTGGAGCAGCCTTCCAGTACCTATAGGGGCTCTAGGAAAGCTGGGGAGGGACTTCTTCCAAGGGCATGTAGTGACAGGACAAGAAGTAGTGGCTTCAAACTGGAAGAGGAGAGATTGAGATGAGATCTCGGGAAGAAATTCTTGACTGTGAGGGTGGTGGGACCCTGTCCCAGGTTGTCCAGAGAAGCTGTGGCTGCCCCATCCCTGGAGGGGTTCAAGGCCAGGCTGGATGGGGCTTTGAGCAACCCTCTCTGGTGGGAGGTGTCCCTGCCCAGGGCAGGGGCTGGGACTGGATGATCTTTAAGGTCCCTTCCAACCCAAACCATTTTATGTTTCTATAAACTGGTGGCTCCTGTGTCTGGAACCCGAACCTGAGCCTAGTCTGATGGGCATAGCTATGGACATTATCATCTTTGGGAAAGTGCCTTCCTGTGTGTAACCCAATTTCTCTGCAGAGGCATCTTTCCCAGTGGGGCTAATTGGTGGTGTGACTTTGATGGATACTGGAGGTATGTTTGATGGTCGTATCTTAACCTTGGCCCTCCCTTGTCCTTCTCTTCTAACCCTTTCATCTTCATGGCTTATTCCTGGAGTAAAAGATTGTTTCTGAGAATGAAGACCCCGAGTCAGTGCTATTGGCAAGTGAAAAAGAAAAGCAAGTTGTACCGCGGGATCCAGCTCCTGCCTCAGCACGTGGTTTGCGGCCGCTATTGCAGATGCAACCCCTTTTTTCCTTTGTTCCTTGGATTTGCCCAGATTCAGAGCCAAGGCCTTAAGTTGCTAAGTACCTTCCAGCCCACAAAGTCAGCTCTTCTCTATGTCAGCCGTAATATTTTGTAGGGATTTAGAAAATCCCTGCTCTTTGGTAAGTACCCAGCCTGCAACTCCTCCCGAGCCTGTGCGCTGGGACCCGCCGCTTGCAGGGACGTTCCTCGCCGTCCCTTTGAGTTTTATTTCACTCTAGGCGTACTCGTAAACCTCAGCTGGGCTCCAAATTCAAGTTACAAGGGCTGCAAACCTGCCGGCTTCCTGCAGAACCCCCCGTGCAGGGGTGGTGGATTCCAAGCCGCGCTCCGATGTTTACAGAGCACTGCAGCTCTTCCCATTAACATCCAACTCTCTAAGACAGGTTGAACTCCATTAGGAGCTAAATTTAGTGACTCGCTAACTTCTTTTTGATATGTTTTTATAATTTCATTGTATTATGACACTTGGTTTTAAATTTGCATGAGTAAATGAGCCTCTCGCTAAGTCAGGTAAAAAGATTTTTCACTTATCTACCATGAAATAAGACATTAAAAAATAGAGTAGAAAGCAATGTATCCTTGACATATTCCGTTTACGTTTTTTTTCAACTGTGCTGACTGAACATTTCCAACTATTAATGATACAATAAAGCTGCTTGTACCACTTTTAACAGGCTAAGTAATTTCACGTTATGAAGACATCTTGTAATTAAGCTAGTATTTTGCGAGGGAACCGTATTTTTGGAAAATATAAATTTACATTTAATTACATGTCCAATTGGAAGTGGAAGATGCAGCGTAAAACTGGCCTTTTACGATTCACCTCAAAATAGTGAAGTCCATGAAGGTGGTTAACACCGGAGAACAACCTGAACTGGGATTTCCATCTCTTGTTTAATAATCTTCCTCCAGGATTGTTTAAAAAACCTGTCAGTTGATGAAGCTCCCATGAAGTGGGTTGAAGACCAGACCATAGGCCTTCATCCCCACCTTCACAGGGAGTTCCATCAGTTTCTATATCAATAATGGGGATTTATGGTCTTTTTTTCTTTTTTTTTTTAATATAGAATTATAGAATGGTTAGAGTTGGAAGGGAACTCAAAGATCACCCAGTTCCAACCCCCCTGCCCTGGGCAGGGACCCCCCCCACCCCCCCAGGTTGCTCCAAGCCCCATCCAGCCTGGCCTTGAACCCCTCCAGGGATGGGGCAGCCACAGTTTCTCTGGGCAACCTCTTCCAGTGCCTCACCACCCTCACAGCAAAGAAGTTCTTCCTAATATCTCATCTAACTCTTTCCTCTTCCAATTTAAATCCTTTCCCAGTTGTCTTATCGCTGAACTTCTATTCAGGACAACTTTGGCAAGACCTGAGCACTTTTGGGTTGGTTTTCCCCTCTCCTTCCCTATGGGAGAGAACCCACCCGAGCTCCTGCTGCTGGTGGGATTTGGGAGGAGGCTGGCATGGTGGGGGGGCAGGAGCACCCCTTTGTTTTGATGGGATGATGAGCAGCGGGGAGACGGCACCGCCGCTCCATCAGTCCTGACCTGGGCACCGGTGACGAGCTCACACAGAGGTGAAAGTCCCTCCGTTAATTACCTGGCTTTTTGGTTCTCCCCATCTCTCCTGACGTCACCATTTTTAATCTGTTTGTGTTATTGATTTTTTTTTTTTTTTCATTAATAGTGACAGATGCTTTTAATTAAAAAGAAAAGACAAACCAAAGTCCCGAGTAAAACAAGAAGAGAATATTCTAATTTGGCGTGACATTATGAGGCAGAATGGCTCCTGGCATGCAAGGTACCGAAAAGGTCATCTTCTGCGGCTACAGCCTTTTGCAACGGTGGAATTAAGTTCAAACTCAGGCTGGTTTTGAAGTCTTAAGTCTCTCCGGGGATTCCTTTCATAACATCTTCGAACTGGATAACACTACAGTAAATGAAATACACTGCACTGGATTAAAGGGTTATTTCCCCTGTGTGTCAAGCTGACACAGAATACCAAACCTCAGGTTGCCTCCGAGTTGTCTCTATCTGCTGATGCCCTCTCCGCTTTACATAACAGCTCGCTGAGATTTTTTGCAGGCAAGTTTTGTGATTATTTATTCGCCTTCGCCCGCTTGGTGAACGCGGAACGAGTTTATGCAGCGAGGAACCAAAATAAAGCAACTTAAATGGGAAGGAATTTAATGGGCTTAAAACCCGGGAAGGAAGCGATGCAAGGAGAAGCAGAGCTGCCTCTTCAGGTCTATTATGCTGCTCTCTAATTTATACCGAAATACAAAATATAGATCTCTCTGCATTGCCACTCACACGTGGAGCAGCACAGAGCTTGCAATAACAACAGGGTGTGATAGATGCTCCTGTGCTCTTATCTGACTGTACCAACAGTTAAAATTTGTTAAGGATCATTTGCAATGTGTTTTGTTGTAGAACAAATGTTCGGTTTGACTTTGAACTTGGTGTGTGTGTGCCGCAGCTGGTGCAGATTGCGCTCAGCACCGGGTAACCAAACCGCTGCCATCTGCACGGTGCCAGGGACCACCGGGGCTGGGCTCCAGAGCACGTCCCTCTGTCTCCACGCCGGGGACAATAAAAAAAGAAAAAAAAAAAAAAAGATGGGGGGCTTGAAATATCGGAGCAGCGGCTCCTCCGGCTCTGTCGTGGGGTCTCAGCCGCTCGTCCCGTGCCCCAGGGTGAAGCTGTGGGGTGGTGGCTCGATCCTGGGGAAGGCACCTATGCCAAACTGCAGCGGGCATGCACTGAACCCACTCTGAAACTGCAGGAATTGTCCTGGTTCTTCCTTTCCCCCACCGAAACGCTGATGAAAGACTGCTCTGAGATGCTGGGGAGCCTGTAAAACGCTGACTCTGCAATAACTTTTTTGACAACGAAAAAGAAGAAATCTATTTTTTTTGTTCTCCCTTTTTATTGTGTCCAAGGCAGCCCGAAGCTGGCTGGATCATGTGGAAAAGCTGGAGGTTGTCTTGTAGAATGTATATATAGGATAAAAACGTCTCCTCTGTATTCTTGATGCCTTTGGGTTTGGTAAAAACAGGGTGGTGTGCTCCATATTTAGATCGGATATGAGGGAGAACTTCTTTGCTGTGAGGGTGGTGAGGCACTGGAAGAAGTTGCCCAGAGAAGCTGTGGCTGCCCCATCCCTGGAGGGGTTCAAGGCCAGGCTGGATGGGGCTTGGAGCAACCTGGTGTGGTGGGAGGTGTCCCTGTCCAGGGCAGGGGGGTTGGAACTGGATGATCTTTGCAGTCCCTTCCAACTCTAACCATTCTATGATTCTCTATGTCGGTGTGTACCTCTGGTTTCCTTACTGAATTCTGCTCCTACGGCTCAACATCCCCCCCACAGAGTGTTTTTTTTCTGGATGTCCGTATGGATATATCCTTATGGATACCACTGGAACAGCCACCACCAACTGCTGCTCATCTCAACCATCCCCCAAAACCCTCTCCTGACAGCTGTGGTGTTGGTGGGGGCTACTGGGATGGGAACAGGTTGCCTTTCCTCTCCCCCGTCATGCTCTTGGTCTGCTGGGTTAATTAAAAGTCTCAAAGATGGTTTGTCTCCATTAGCGTTTGGGATCAGGTGTCTGGCCAGGGCCTGCACGGTGACCTTGGGCTCCGTGGAAGCTGTTCCAGCAGGAGATGCCTGTACAGCCAGGGCTTCCTCTGGCGTGCTCCTCCAGGAGATGTCTCCCCAGGCAGCGGGTTCCTCTGTTTCCAAGCGTTATTCACGTATAAACACCCAGGCGCATTAGAAACATGTGGGAAAGGATAGTTTCGGGTTTCTGCTGTCCATGAGTAATTCACACCAACGGCATTTTTAAATTTACCTCTTGGCGAACGATCTGGCAGGAGAAGCCAGAAGCAGGGAATTTGCATGTGCTGCTCTCCTGGGTTGGGTGGAAAGATCCGTTCCCGCCCTGCAGCCCCTGAGATGGTCTGTGGCTTTCCGGGGGGTCTGAAATCTCTTTGGAAAAGCTGGGACATGTTGAAAATATGCTCAGAGCTTTAGCACTTCCTCCAGATTATTTCTTCAAGTATTTAAAAATATATTTTATAACACTAAAATAAATGTTAATGAGTCTGCATGGCTTACGGCTAACAATAGTATTTCTATTTCAATGCAGCAGCCTCGCAGGGCGTTCGGCGGTGGAGGAGCTGGATGAGGAGATCTGGCTTTTTGTTTCTGATATGGTCCTTGATGTCTTGAGCAGTTTTTATTCTCTTGTGCTTTGCTTTCCCCGTTCTGCTAAATAGCAATGAAAAGCTTCCTTCCTTTGTTAAAGCACCCAGGATTTACCAAAGGCCACTGGGCAAAGTGTTAAATACTGAGCTGGTTAGAAAAAAGTGTTATTTAGTATTATGTTTCTAGCTCTTCAACGGTGGCATGGATTTTTTATATACTACTTGCGGTGATCTTTGTGCTTTGGCAAACTAATAAGGACAGTCCTTGACTCAGGGGTTGGGTGTTTTTCAACTAGCAGGTGTGGCATCTTCTCAGTAATTTTGTAAATCTAATTTTTTTGGGGTGCTGTCGGTGTTCGCTCACGGTGCTGGAGATGGCAGTTGCATGCAGAAGGTGGGACAGTTGTCTTGAAAGGAATAACAATGAGGAAGACATAGAATCGTAGAATGGTTTGGATTGGAAGGGACCTTGAAGATCACCTGGTTCCAGCCTCTTGGCCAGGGACACCTCCCACCACACCAGGTTGCTCCAAGCCCCATCCAGCCTGGCCTTGAACCCCTCCAGGGATGGGGCAGCCACAGCTTCTCTGGGCATCCTGGGCCAGGGTCTCACCACCCTTGAGGCAAAGGCTTTTCTTCCTGAAATCTCATTTAAATCTCCCCTTTTTCAGCGTCAATCCCTTCCTCCTCATCCTGTGACACCCCTCACTGACCAAGAGTCCCTCCCCAGCTTTCCTGGAGCCCCTTTAGGTACTGGGAAGGGGCTCTAAGGTCTCCATGGAGCCTTCTCTTCTCCAGGCTGATCCCCCCCAACTCTCTAAGCTTGTCCTCACAGCAGAAGGGCTCCAGCTCTTGGCGCATCACCGTGACCTCCTCTGGATGTGCTCCAGCAGGTCTATGTCCTTATATTGCTGGCCCTAGAGCTGGATGTGGTACTGCAGGGGGGGGGTCTCAGAGGGACAGAATTCATTCCTCTTATGTTTACTTACAACGAAATTACATTTTTAAGGATCTCTCTCTGCTGTGTGAAGTGGACAGTGATCTGGGGAGGTAGCCCAAGGATGAGCCCAAGCTCATTGTCACCTGATGAACCTTAAAGGGGAGCGGCGCGGGGATTCGGGGCGGGGGGGAGAGAGGTGTCGGAGCCACTGGGATGGCAGGAATTCAGCCTTGGCATCGTGTCAAAGGCAGCGAGCTCTTCCCCGAGCAGCTGCCTACCCCGGGACTGCAGGGAGCCAAATGGTTTGTTTGTGTGTTTACATGGATGTGCAGGTCTGCAGAGGGGAAAACCACTCAGCAGAAATTCTGCTATTCAAGCAGATGGCGGGAGATTAATCTGGTTTTTAGGGGGGTACTTGCTGCTACTGTGACCAATTTATTAATTCCTTCCTAGGGTAGGAGCCTTTTCATCGTTCCAGGGTATGGGTGAAGCGTGTTTCCCAAAACTCTCGGCTCCTCCCTTGCTGTCTTAAGAGCTGACGTAGTGTTTTGGGAAGAAGAGTGTTTTTTGGGTTTTGTTGCTGTGGCTGTGCTACCCGCGCTCCTGCCCCGCTGTCCTCTGCCCAGACCCTTCCCCAGGGCTCCCATCTGGGCTCGCCCCATCCCTGCCCTCCTGAGAACCAGCACAAGCCCCTTCTCTCCTCTTAAAATTCTGCTTCTTATTATGGTAGATTTTATGGTGGGTTTTTTTTTCCCCTTCCATTTTAGAAATTGCTCTTTTTTTTTTTTTTTTTNNNNTTTTTTTTTTTTTTTTTAACCCCCTGCCGTATCACTGACAGCTGCATTCTCCTTGACAGTTGTGATATTTGTGTGTGTGCATAAAAACAGTAGGAAGCACTTATGTAGGTGTCACTAATTTAATTTAATTTAATCTGATATGTATGTATAGAGAGGACTGTTCTGCACTAAAGTGCTTCTCTTTATTTTACAGTCTCCATCGTCATCAAATACAACTCCTTTCATTCTCCTCTTCCATTCACCTACCCAAAGACCAAACCTGGAAATAGTAACCAAAAGAGAAGCCCACGTCATACTCAAGGCAGGGAAAGGTTGAAATAATTGAAGGGTAAGTAATTTTTTCCGCCCTTATTCTAACTTGAAGCTTTGTGTGTAAAGCTACAGTAGTAGGTGCGAGGCTGTATGAAGAACCCGTTAAGCATATACACGGCTGCTCGGCGTGTAAAGCGGGAAAAAAAATGACTGAAAAGCTGATTTGGGGATGAAGAAAAGGGATAGAGGCACTTTTTTTTTGCAGGTGAGAGGGTGCCCGGAATGGCAGTGCGCTGGGAGGCTTGAGTGTTGGTGGAAGCGGTGGTTCTGCACAGCCAGGGGCTGGGCTTTGCCAGGGTTTGGTGGGTCAGAAAGAGCTTTTCAGTTGAGCTGGAGGTGGGAGCTCAGCGTCTCCTGGTGCAGAAGCACCCTGTTGTCATTTCCTTCTCTTTTTTTTTTTTTTTTCCTTTCCACCTAAAACCTTCCTCGGCCGTGGTGGGGAGCTGAGGTTGCTCTGTTTACGTGGTGCAGGATGTTTTGGCTTTCTGGAATCCCCTTGGTTTTGCGTGCCCTCGCCAGGGTTTTCCAAAGAGAAGTCTTGATGGGGGCTGGAGGAGGGACAGACCCGAGCGGCAGAGAGAGGAGGGCCTCTCGGTAGAAATGTTTGCCTTAAGGCTTTTCTTTTGCTGCGAGGGTGGCAAATAAGATAGGAGGAGATAGGAAATCAGCTTTTGTGAAATTCAGATCCCTGG
Source organism: Pedionomus torquatus (assembly GCA_013398155.1). Classification (NCBI taxonomy): domain Eukaryota; kingdom Metazoa; phylum Chordata; class Aves; order Charadriiformes; family Pedionomidae; genus Pedionomus; species Pedionomus torquatus. The sequence goes on from VZRU01019373.1 coordinate 120,328, forward strand.
CTGAAGCATTAGCCGTCTCCAAATGCTAGAGAACGCCTTTTCCCACCCTAGTCCCAGATCTGCGCCTGCATATATTGCGTTTCCACACATGTTCTTTCGTAGATGGACAGGATATGTGTTCGCTTATATTTGAGAACTTAGCTTTAAACATCTGGGTTTTCTGTTCTGTTACTGCTTTTTTGTTGGATTTTTTTTTTTTTTTTTTATTGCTTCCTCCTGCAATGTTTGTTCATGCAAAATTCATATCTGGGAAGGGCATCTTAAATCCCTGCTTCTGAGTCAAAAAGGGAAAGTATGGAAGTGAAAAGAGAGATTGTATCGTTTAAGAAATATGATTCATGAATTAATCCTCGTCTGCTACACCATCTGTGGCATGTGTTTCAATACAAAAATCCTGTTTTTATATCTCTTTAAAAAGCTTTCTTCTTGCTGGCTGCCTGAGTTCTCTGCAATGCTAACGGGAAATTAGCTTCTTTTTGGGGAGAGCGGTGATTTCTGTGCCCAGCCTGGACAGTTGGCTCCAACCTGTGTCCACGCTGTAGGTCAGAGGAGGATGAGGAGGAGGACACACAGAATGCCAGCTTTTCGGGGGGTCTGCCAAAGCTCTGTGTGATGCCATGAGCCTGAATTGCAGGCAAACCTGTACGGAACTGGTTTTGGCACTGGAAGTGTGGTTGGGTCTCCTGCCACCGTGGTGGGGACGGCGCGAGGGATGGGCAGTGATGGCCAGGAGATGCAGGCAGCTGTCTACATCATAGAATCATAGAATGGTTAGGGTTGAAAGGGAGCCTAAAGTCATCCAGCCCCCCTGCCCTGGGCAGGGACACCTCCCACCACCCCAGGTTGCTCCAAGCCCCATCCAGCCTGGCCTTGAACCCCTCCAGGGATGGGGCAGCCACAGCTTCTCTGGGCAACCTGTTCTAGCGTCTCACCACCCTCACAGCACAGAATTTCTTTCTAATATCTAACCTAAATCTCCCCTCTTTCAATTTAAAACTGTTACCTTTTATCCTGTCAACCTGTGAGCCTTTCTCCTCCTCCACAGACAGGGTCACTGAGCAGGACAGTGTTTCAGCACATGCATCTGTTGTTGGTCCCTTTTTCTGGTTGATCCCCTTCTTCCATGGATTCCTTTGCTGGACGGGGGCATCTTGCTGCCTGGGATTGCCCCATCAGTTTTCTCCTTTGCTTCACCTGGGAAGCCAATAAAAGCTTGAGTGTTCTTCTCTTTGTTCTGGAGGAAGATCCCAAGGTGCTGGAGATGGTGGACGGCCACTGCCCTTATTGTGGCTCGTGGTGGCCTTGGCCCGTGGCACAGTGATGCACCCACGTGGCCACAGCCTCTTCTCTGCCCATGTCACTTAATGTGCTGTAAGTGCAGCTCTGGTGAGCTCCCGGGCGCTGATAACGCTGATAGATGGAGGTTATCCAGGAACTCAGTACTGACGGTGAAATATTGCCAGTTTATTGCCTTTCCATTCATTTTGTTTTCACGCCTTTCTGCCTCCCTGACTCATTGCTGTTTGCCCTCTGCTTGCAATTTCTATTTGCTGCGGTAACACCCACTGGACAAGACGAGAGCGTCGCAGAGCACCGGTGCTTGCAGCTGCTTTTGGAGCTTGGTTTGGTTTTTAGTTTGTTTTTCTTTTTTTTTTTTCTTTTTTCTTTTCCCCAATTGAGCATCTGAAGCCGCAGCGGGTGTTTGGCTTGTGTTAGAAATAGTGGGACCGACAGAAGTAGGGAGGCGATTGTCCCCCTGGACTCGGCACTGGGGAGGCCACAGCTGGAGCGTTGTGTCCAGTTTTGGGAACCTCAACACAAGAGAGATCTGGAGGTGCTGGAGCGAGCGCAGAGGAGGGCAACGGAGCTGGGGAAGGGTGATTTCTTCATAAGAATAAATCTTATAAATCTTCATAAGAATAAATCTCATGAAGAGCGGGGTTGTTTGAAGGAGCTGGGACTGTTTAGTTTGAGGAAGAGGAGGCTGAGGGGAGACCTCATCGCTCTCTACAGCTGCTTGAAAGGACATTGTAGAGAGATTGGTACGGGTTTCTTCTCACGGGTAATTAGGGCTGGAACAAGAGGGAATGGCCTCAAGCTGCGGGAGGGTAGGTTTAGACTGGACATTATGAAAAAACTCTTCCCAGAAAGAGTGGTCAGACAGTGGACTAGGCTGTCCAGGGAGGTGGTTGAGTTCTCATCCCTGAGTGTGTTGAAAAGTCGTTGAGATGTGGTGTTGGGGGGCATAGTGTGGGGGAGAACTTTCTAGAGTGGAGTTAATGGTTGGACTCGATGATCCCAAGGGTCTTTTCCAACCTGAATGATTCTATGACGGAAAGGAAAACCTTAGCAATGACTTTTGTAGGAGATGCCATTTAGGCTTTCACATGGTCCCGAAGAAATGCTTTCCCCTTCCCCTCTGCTATCACAGATCCCCTTCTGCCTGCTCCCGGGGGAACCCTTGGGCATGCAGGCACTTTACAACATGGAAAGTAAATTTCACGAGCACTGAGTATCCCAGCGCCACCCTAAATAGCTGGAAATTAAAGGAAAATAATATCAGCAGTGATTCAGCAAATGTTTAACCCCAACTGGAATCAAATTAACCCAAACTGGAAGTGAATCACACTTGTGCATGGGAAATACTTGTGGGAACATGGATCAGAACGGGCACAGCTTTCTGTCCACCCCACGTGTGCGGACACACAGACATGCCCTGTCTTTCACAGCTTTTGCTACTAAAGCTTTTTGCTTTTTCTGGCGAGCTTCCTCCGTGCCTTTACGGTATTTTGCAATATTGCACATTCCTTAATTGCTTTGATTTTTTTTTGTTTGTTTGTTTTAAAATCTGAGTTTCTCTGGTTGTTTCGCCACCCTTTGTCTGCTCTGTCCTGTAATCTGGGAAGCTGAGATTGTTTCCTGGGGTCTGTTCTGCAAACCTCTTCTGGGGTGTATGTGCCTGCTCCCCCCCGGCCACTGTGCAGGCGATGGCGTTGCCACCGTCTCTGTAAGAGGAGGGCTATGGTCCCTGTACCTTGAGAAGGTCCTGTGCTGACTTACACAGCCAACATTTCCCAAAACACTTCCCAGACCCCACAGATGCTCTGCTTTCTGGGGTAAAAAAAATAACAGTGAAAACCTAACAAGTGGTAAAACGAACCGATTCGACCAGAAAAGGGGAAAAGAGAAGCAGCCCGAGCATTTGGATAAGCGTATTCCATTAGCCATGGTTTTTACTTTTTATTTCAAGCCCTGATTAAAATTCAGCAGCTTTTATTTAAAGAAAAACAAGAAATGTTTATGCTCAGCGTAGGCCCTTATTTCTACCGCAGCTTGAGTTGGGAAGCGACGGGGCTCCGGAGGAGCACATCTCCCCCCCCCCNCCTTCTACAAGGTTCTCCCCCCACTCCCAAACCCCCATCCGCGAGGGTCCCTGCTCGTTAGCGGCTGCGGCTGGGAGGGTGACGATGCTCGGCAGCGGAGGACACGTGACGGCAGCCGGTTTTCTTGCGGGAAGCTAATGAAGAGATGAGAAGCATCGATTCCCCATCTATTTGTTAGGACCCCAGTGAAACAGCTGTTTGTTTCTCATAAACAATTATGCCAAGACGGAAATTGGCTTCTGTCTGTACGTACTTTTTTGGATGGGGAAAATTAAGCGGTAATAGCTGGAAAAATAATATGGGCTATGAGATAATAGATGCCTGAGGGATAAAATTAAGCAGCACTTTACAACCAAGGAAGAGGTTTTGGCAATAAATAGTTTGCGTTTGACTTCTCTTTGTTTGCCAGAGGACTGGTGGCATTTCGGAGAGGTCGTCCTGGGATGTGTTTTCCAAACAGGCTATAGGAATATTGTGAGTTTTCTTTTCTTTTTTGCCCATTCCTCCCAAGAAGGATGGTGCCGAGGTCGGGGTGCAGCTCGCCCAGGCACGTTGGGCTGTCACCGGGAGGTGACACCGGGGCTTGCTTTGAGAAACGCGGCCGGTGCAGGAGGATGTTTAAAAGAAATAGCAAGGTTTACCAAACTCAGTGGGAATGGGAACTGGTTTAGATGCTCTGGGGAGCCTAAAAGGCTCAGGAAGGGGAGGTGGTGTGGGTCAGGGTCCAAGCAGAGCCTATCCCTGATCACGGGCAGGACTTGGTTCCTCTTCGCTACGTGGGAAACAACAGCAGAGTCCAAACAGAGCTGCAAACCCTAATCCAGCCTTCCCCAGGAGGGATCTGGGTGCTGATCTGAGGTCTTCAGCTCAGGCTCATCCCTGCTATTGGCTTTTAATCTCACACACCTCGGGGAGAAGATCTCTGCCCAGTGGGGGAATTTCCTGGGTGCCCACAGGGCTCGGGGGAGAGTCCCGAGGTGCAAAGTGCCTGCCACCCCCATTAGCTGGAGTGGGACTCGGGGGTGCTCAGCACCTCTGCAAATGAGGCCAAACTGTCTAGTGCATTGAAAATGAAATCATTAAGTCACTGTTGCATTAAGATTCTGGTTTTATTCATGGAGTGTAATGTGATTCATTTGCCCTTTTGCTCTCATGTTGAGAAGGCAGTCATCTCGTATGCATCGCTGGCTGCAGGGAGAGCTGTATTTATTTTTATTTTTTTTTAATTCTTTTTTTTTTTTTCTGATTTTCTGAGGGAGCAGACATTTTCATCAAGCGCAGAGCAGCCACACAGTTGAGACTGGTCTGTTTGCTCGCTTCTGCCACGCTCTCACAACCCTGTTTGTGGGAGCGTTTGGCTCAGCTCCTCTCTCCTCCTCTGAGAGTCGTGGCCACCATCCTGATCCCTGCTCCAGCCCCGCTGCGCCCTCAGCACCGGGGGCATCGCGGGTGGGTTATGAGATCCACGTTGGCCCCAGGGCACGTTGCCGAGCCGTGGGTTCAACAGCATCCTTTGGCCTCCCAGTGACACCCAGTCCCCACCAGCCCCACACTGGGGAGGGTTAAGCTAAGGGTGCCTCAGCACCCACGACCGTGGAGATTATGGATGTGGTGTGGGATGTTGCTGAAGGTGAGATGGGACCCTGCTCCCCTTGATGAACTGAGGCGAAGATGACTGTGGGTCCTTGCTGCTGCTGTGGGTTGCTCCTGGTGGTTAACGGCAGCCAAGGGAAATCATTCCTCCTGGGAGTTAAGAGAAGGAACACACCGAGCAAGGGAAAAGTGTAGAATCATAGAATCACAGAATGGTTAGAGTTGGAAAGGACCTTGAAGATCATCATGTTCCAACCCCCCTGCCATGGGCAGGGACACCTCCCACTAGACCAGGTTGCTCAAAGAATAGAAAAGAAAAAAAAAAAAAAGGCAATTTTTTAAAAATGCTAATATANCCCAAATTCCAAAAGAATGATAATGAGCGAGCCGGTTGGAGTCACTGCCTCTCGGTTGTGGGACAGGATCGGAGCCGTTCAGCTCCACCAGCAAAACGAGGAGGAAGAAATTCCTCCTGAGCCCCCGCCGTTGCGGGCAGCCCGTCTGAAGCACAAAGCTCTGAACTCCCATCTTGCTGTCAGATCCCAAGCGGTCACGACGCGGGGCACAGTGACCGTCTCCAGGTCCTCAGGTGACCCTGGATTTTTTAGTGGTGACACTACATCATACATCATCATACATATTAAAAAAAAAAANAACCTCAAAACAAATAAAAAAAAAAAAAAAAAAAATCAATAAGGTGTATTTTAGAAAGAGGAGGAGAGTTAACTCAATGTGTTTCTTGTCTTTTTTTGCCTTGTCCTTTTCTTCCTTTTTGCTTTTTTTTTTTTTTTGCTTTTTCCTCTCCCTGTAGAGTCTGGAGAGCGAATTTGTGCCGGGGAGGAGCAGGTAACCAGAGCACAGCTCGGCAGCAGAGCAAGGACTGAGGTGCAGGGAAAGGAGAAGGCTGTTCTGTAGGAGGGCATGAGCCCGGGCGCTCCATTTAGTGATTTTCCTCCACTTTGTCACTGAGGAGGCGCAAGAAGAATGGGTCAGGTGTGGAGAAAGATAAGGAGAAAAGGTTTTCAAAGGAGCTCGGAGCCGGGAGCTCTTTGGGAAGAGGAGGGTTTGTTGGTTGTTTTTTTTTTTCCCCTCCAACGATTTGGGTAGACAAAAGAAGAGAGGCGACTCGGAAGCGGGGAGGTAATAACGTCGACCTTCTCTGCTCTTTGTTTTCAACCAAGAAATGCACAAATCGCTGCTGATATTGCTGAGTGGTTTCCTGCTGCTTTGTGGCTTGATTTGGAGCTGCAGCCGTTCCGAGCCTGGTTCCTGACTTTGCGGTACAGTAGCACACACACACACAAAAATAGCAAGCAAATCCTGGCCGGCGGAACTGTAATTGTTCCCTCCACCCTCCGTTTGCCAACACCTTCACCTTGCGTCGCGCTTTAGATCCTGGATGGCTTTTTGAATAGATTAATGCCTTTTGGAGAGTTCTAGAAAGGTCAAAAGCAGAAGAGGGGCTTTAATAGCAGTATAGCAACCAGCTGGTTGCACTGGGTTTCATTTTACTGCCATAGTAACACCATGAGCCACAGTGTTAATCCCGTGCCCGCTGAATGCCACTTCCCCCTCCCTCTTTTTGTCAAGAGACAAGCCCAAGAAGATATTTTCTTCCCGAAGAATTTGGACAAGGTGGTAATAGGCTTTTTGGAAGGGGACGGTCCTCGTAGCCAGAGAATGGAAGGTGGGTAATTTACAAGGCAGTGTGCAAATGCCAAATTGTTAGGCAGAACTGCTGCTGATTTAGAAGGCAGCTAATGCTATAAACGTGCCAAGTGCCAGTAGAGTGTTTCTACAGATGGAATAACTGGAAATATTGGAGAGATTCCAAAGGTTTAATCAAATTCAACCAGGTTGGCTTTGGGTTGGTTTTTATTTTTTTTCTTTCTCTTTTTCTTTTTTTTTTTTTCTTTTTTTTTAAACTGCAGAATTCTCTAAGGGATGCCAGTTGAAATAGTAGATTATTCCATTGCTTTTAGTACCACGGGGGAGATTTTCCTAGATGAACAGACAGCGGGTACTTTCAAGCAAAGGCGTCAGCGGGTCCGCAAACCCGTGAGCGGCAGCAGCGTTGTGAAAGCCTCTACTTGGTCGAGTTTAGAGGGAGCATCGTCTTGAGATCCCCTGGCAAAGCGGGTCGTTGGAGGCCGGCTGATGGGTTTTGAGTCGTACGGCACAAAAGGAAGGGCTTGTGAAAGCGGCAGCAGCGGTGGCACTGGTCCTGTACTCTGGTTCTGCTGGACCCAGGCAGGTTTTGGTGGGCTTCTGGGCATGAGCATCCTTTTTGTGGCGCGCTGTGCAGTGCCGGGGCACACATATGTTCCTGCACCAGATGCTCACCTTCCCCTAGTCTTGTTGACAGCCTTTGCAAGGCTTCTTATTTAGCCAGACCATATGCGCTTGGGCGTGGAGAGAGGGTGATGTGGAAAGAGCATCACGTTATCTTTGGGCTGCAAACACCAGCAGAGCAAATTTGGTCTGCAAGGAGGTCCAGAGCTCTTGAGCTTCCATCACAGGACATGTGTAACGATCAAATGCAGTTTTTTTCCTCGTTTGTCAAAACCAGGTTTCAGAAAACCATTTCTCTTTGTTCTATCCCAAAATTAGCTCTCCCTGTCAGTTCCTTAAACGTTCGTCCAAAGCGTGGATGAAGAACCACTGGGGAGAGAGGGGACATTATGGCATGTCTCCAGGTAAAGAAGTGATGAGTGACCAAACTGGGGAAAGGGAATTATTCCATGAGGAATAATTCCATGAGGTTTCTCTTGTCATTGGTACAGAAGATGAAGAGCCCATCCTCATTCCTGGCAACAGGATTCTGTTTTGAGGTGGCAGGGCCATGAACCCCTGCAGGGAGGGATGGCACCAGGAGCGATGCTGGGACAGCACCGAAGCTTTCATCTTGCTGTTGGGTTTTGGGTTTTTTTTTATGTGACATTTCTTCAACGACAATTTATATATTTTTTTTGCAGATGGCCTGATTGGATCCATTAATTGTCATTTATTTATTTATTTATTTAGTAAGGGAAGAAGAGTTTCCTGCTTTTCCTGGCGTGTTTGGTATTGATCCTCTCTGCCTCTCTGGAGTTGGGGACCGGCTCCTTCCCAGGCATCGCCGTACTTTCTGCGCAGCCCCCCCCTCTCCCCTCCCTACCCCCCCATGTCATTCTCTGCGCTATTTCTCACTGAGTCCATTTTTTCCATGGTTGGTTTATTTATTTATTTGTTTTAATTAAAGTCAACACGGAAATGAAAAACTACGTGATTATGGGAATCGGGTCCCTGAAGAACCCGTGGGTCAGTGTCGTAGATCGCTCCGGCGATGCGCTGCTGTGCCTCAGCATCGGCTTTGCAGGGATTTGGGATTGCTCCGTGCCCTGAACCCCCAAGGTGAGCCCTCCGTGCTCACGCTGATGCAGCTTTTGCTGGCGGCTTCGTCTCAAGAGGTGTCAGAGTGATTGTGTTCTTTTTGTTGTGGTTGTGGTCTAACTAGAGATGTTTTGGAGATGTAGCTCCTTGTGGTCTTCTTGGAGGTGTTTCATAGAATTGTCCAGGATGGAAGGGACCTTTCAGATCATCCAGTCCAACCATCAACCCAACACTGACAAAAACCCATCACTAACCCGTGTCCCTCAGCACCACCTCTGCCTGTCTTTTAAACTCCCCCAGGGATGGTGACTCCACCACTTCCCTGGGCAACCTCTTCAAATGCTTGACAACCCTTTCAGTGTCAAAATCTTTCCCAATATCCATCTTAAACCTCCCCTGGCACAACGTGAGGCCGTTTCTTCCTGACTTATCTCTTGTTACCTTGGGAGAAGAGACCAACCCCACCTCGCTACACCCTCCTTTCAGGGAGCTGTGAAGAGTGAGAAGGTTTCCCCGTTGTAACGTCCCGGGATACTGACAGGTCCACGGCGGCGTGAGGTTCATGACGCCTGGGATCTTGTGGTGCATCCCTCCAAGAATGGGGCACTTGCAGGAAGGTGGAGAGCTCAGCACTCACCTACCTGGAGCTGAAGGAGGTGTGCTCACCTGCACCACTGCGGGTGCAAAAGCTGCTGTGGAGGCCTCTGCCCAGGGCTGTGCGGCCGCAGGAGCCCATCTGAGCAAATTCCAATAGGAGCTCCCTTTGCATCATACACATCCCTGGCAGTTTTCTGTGCAGATGCAAAATGCAACGGGAAGAAGGTTTAGAAAAAGGAAATAATTTTGCAGGTAGTTTTTAAGTGTCACCCTGAGAAAGGTGTGTTTGTACAAAGGATGGAGCGGTGCTTCCTGCAGCTGGTGATGTTCCCCACCCCCCAAACTCCTCTTCACTACAAACACCGCACAAGAGCCCTTTGGAAGCAACATTTATCTCGAGTGCTGCTATATCAGGATTCATCGATCTTGTCATCAGATCATCCACACCGACCTGAAGCTCGAAGGGTGGAAGGAGTGACACGTGCACTCTGCTCCTCTGGGTCTGTGCTTTGGTGTTGCCAAGAGACTGACCCTGGCGTAGCACTGGCTTGGATCTTACCATCTCAGAACCTCCTCACCATGGAGTGGCCCAGTTCAACGGTGATGATCTATCTCTGGAAGATGCCAAGGACCCAACTAAGCAAGTGGGTGGATTTTTCCTCAGTCTCCTGACACCCTCTTGGCCAGTTTGCAACTCCTTGTGAAAATCTGCCAGAATTGAGTCGTCATCTAGTGTTCCTCCTTCTTGCCCTTGCCCAACAGTCCTTGGTCCTTCTCCAACATCTTGTCTACAAGAAAGTGAAAAGGGCAGTAGGTGTGTCTGGCATTAGGAAGTCTTATGAGTAAGTCTGTGACCTCATCCTTGTTGACCTTTCTGGCCGCTCTGACCTCCTCCCCCATGGTCTGCTGATGGCAAATGCGATGATGCTGTACCAATTATGTTGTTGTGACGTCTGTACCTGTTTCTTTTTTGGGAATAACCTTTGGGTGTTTGACATACACTAATATCAAGTTAGTGTGGTTGATGGGTCTTACATTGACAGCCCTGAAGCTCATCCAGAGAACTTAACCCAGATAGTGGGAATGTATTTACAAACTTTTGTTCAGACAGGATCGCCTTTGAGTGCAGAAGCAATTTCAGCCTCTGTGTAGGTGTTGTCACTTCTGTTGGACTGTCACGCACCTGCCCATCGTGCTGCTGATGTCTAGGGCAGGCTCAAAAGAAGGCTCAGCAGTAAACTGTCAGGAAATTCTTGGTTCACGACTGAGCTGGCTCCAAATCTGAGCTAGAGGTGAGGTCCCCCTGTCACCTCGTGCTCCCCCAAAAATGGTACTGCAGGTCTGGTCCTCTGTGTGTCTAATGATGTGTTTTCTGAACATTCCTTTCCAAGGAAATAGAGAAAATCTGCAGTAGAATGACTGTCTCTTCTGATCTCTACTGATTTTCTTTTTCCAGCTCATCGTGGTTGTACCCCCTGCCTGACATCACTGCCTTGGGGTCTCCTTGGGGCCAAGTGGTCCACCTGGGACCTGCTTCTGCTCGTCGCTCCTCTCCTTCCCCTTTGCACGCCGAGCTGTGCTGGTCCTGCAGCTCTTGGCCAGACGAAGATTTTAGTATTCAGGAAGTTGAGAAGTTTGGCTGTCCTTGGTCTAATTAGTTCGTTAAGCACAGGGGAGCTCAGATCACAGTTCAAATGATTGTAATTTGAGTGAGCTTGAGACAATGTGAGAGGATTAAGTAGTAAAATTGTGTCTATTACTTTGGCCGAAAAATAACTATTCAATTTGACTTGAATATTTAATTTTCGGAACGTAAGGGTTAGCTATTAATATGGGCTTGGCAGAGAGTTCATCACTTGTAAGACTGTGCTGAGAGTTCTTCATGTGCTGAGATCAATGCTTGAAGTCAAGCACGTCTTTCTAGAAATTCTCCTCTGAACAAATAATTGGCCTCAACAAAGAGGTAACAGGGTAAGACTTAATTGCTTATTATTGTAGGAGGTCCTCTTAAATGGTCTTCTGGTCTTAAATCCCATGGGTATCTGAAAATTTTGGAGGTGGCTTTTCTTCAGAGATGGGAACTGCCAGATGTGTCTGCCTACCATTGCCCAGCTGTGCTGAAGGACGTCCATCTCCCTGGGTGGCTTCTGCTGGGGATCCAGGGAAGGGACCCCCTGAAGGAGTGTGGTAGGAACGCAAAGACCCAAATACCCAAGGAATTTAAAATAATGCATTCTGGGGTGAAAGCCTTTGGTTTTCTCTCTCTTCTGGCAACATGTTGGAGTCCAGGTATTGCATGAAGTGGGCTGAAATGGCTTCAGCCCCAGCAAGGAAGCCCTAAGTGGTGTTTCCATGCTTTAGGTGGCTTTGTGCAGGGCATGGCTGAAGAAAAAAATAATTCTTTGCCTGCCTCAGATGGGTAAAAGGAATATTTTGTCTTTTTTCTTCTGTAATATTGTGTGTCTGCATCTATTCCAATAAGGAAAACCAGTGCTAAGTGGAACTTTTGAAGGAGTTTGTTGTAAATGAGAACAAACGTTACCAGGGTGAGAAATTTAAAGGGAATTTGGTCAAAATACCGGTGACAGTTTTAGTCAAAATATCAGGGTTTCAGGTCTTGTAGGAGCGTTTTTAGTTAACTTGTTGAGCATTGGTGAGAATCACGGGCGGTTGGTTGGTGGGTGATTTCTGCGTTAGCTGGGGCCACAGGGCAGTGTGAGAGCACAGGTTGGAGGCAGGGCTGTCCTCCTGCTGCCTTTTGTTTTTCACAGAATCATATAATGCTGTGGGGTTGGAAGGGACCTCTGGAGATCATCTAGTCCAACCCCCTGCCAAAGCAGGTCCACCCAAAGCAGGTTGTACAGGAACCTGTCCAGGAGGGGGTTGAACATCTCCAGAAACTCCAGAGACTCCACCACCCCTCTGGGCGGCCTCTTCCAGTGCTCTGCCACCTTCAAAGTGAAGAAGTTCCTCCTCGTGTTTAGATGGAACTTCTTATGTTCTGGTTTGTGCCAATTTCCTCTTGTCCTGTCTCCAGGCACCACTGAAAACAGACTGGCCCCTTCCTCTTGATGCCCACCCTTGAAGTATTTGTAGGTGTTGATCAGATCCTCCCTCAGCCTTCTCTTCTCCAGACTAAAAAGACCCAAGTCCCTCAGCTTTTCCTCTTGAGAGATGCTCCAGGCCTCTAATAATCTTGGTGGTCCTCTGCTGTAGCTTCTTCAGCACCGTCTTCTCTGCTGTAGCTTCTCCAGGACCCTCTCCTCTGCTGTACCCTCTTTGTTGTGAAAGAAGCCAGGTTTGGGCACCTCATAGGTAATGGATCAAGAAGACATCGTTTTGACCTTCCTCACTTGCTGTTGCATCGATCTCTATGACCTGGGTGGGCCCGATAAGGCCCTGTATCAGCAGATCTTCACTGGAACCAAGTCCTTCCCCTGCAAAGCAGCCGAACTGAGCTCCTGCTTCAAATGGTCGTGTCGTACTGAGGAACGTTCCAAGGTACCACACAGCTGTGGCTGCGTTTTCTGGATGGATAAAGTGGTTCCTGTACGGACATATTTAGAGCTTTTAAAGCTTTTGGCTGAAAAGATGCTGTACAGAGCAAAGGGACACAGAGACACCATAAGACACCATAACGCTGACTCCAGACTTCTTTGAAGTCTGGGCAGAGGTCATGTTTCCTGATTTTTTTTTTTCATTTTGGCCTATTTCTTCAGGTCTGGGCTTTTTCTCCTCCAGCCTGAAGGCTTGAGCTTGCTTGGCTCTTATAGTGGACACCTTTAAGTGAAGCAGAGGATGATGAGTTGGGTTTGTCGGCCTTTCTTTTATTTCTTCTGTATTTGCTGCTTTGCTTGAAGACCCGCAGTAGGCGAGGGGTTAACGGCATCCTCGTGGTTCTTCCAGTTACCCCATCAGGACTGTTTAAAAATTAGCTTCTCCCCACTTACAGCACTATAATTAGGATACAGGAGTTGTGGGGAATGATTTCACAAAGTGACTTGGTGTACTTGCCCATGCACCCCAGGGAGCCAGGCAATTATGCATACATAATTCTACTCTTTGAATATTTTCTCTTTCTCTGCATAATTTCTCTCTATTCATCTTTCCAGTGTCCTTCTGAGATAAACTTAGAAGTCTCAGCTTTCAGAATTTAAAAAAAGATCCTGCGCCTGCATGTGCACTATTTGCATTTAAACCAGCAGCGTTCTCTGGGATGGAGTGGAGAGGGGTGAGATGGGGGGAGGAGGGCGGAGGAGCCGATGGAAGGGAGCAGGAGAAGCCCTTTGGGACAATAGCACAATCAGCCTGTCCGGAGAGTGAGGAGGAGGAGGTGATGAAGGGTGTTTCCTTCCTGAGCTCCTAATCCATGCAGGGTTTAGGCTTTTCTGGGGCAGAGCTGCTGTTTTGCCGAGGAAAGTGCTTTGTAAAGGTTTCTCTGGTCCCTGTGGTGGTGACCAGCTCCCACACAGAGCGGTGAAAGGGCCCTTTAGCTGTTCTTGGTTTCTTGCCACCATCCTTGGGCCAAAAAAAGGTGCCGTGGCACTCAGTCACTCCTCTGCAGCCGGTATTTTAGCCATAAGCTAATAGCAGTGGGAGACTTCAGTCTTTGCTGCCAGGAAAGGTGTCTTCGTGGTCTGTAATGGAAGGAGCTGCTGTTTTAAAGGAGAGCCTGGATCGGCGTCCCCTCGGCTTTGCCCGTTGGGGAATTGGGGACTGGGAGCCAGGATGGTGGGGTGACCCGCTCGGGGGTGAGAGGGTGACATCGGGGCCACACGCTGTCCCCAGCCACAGGGATGCTCTGCAGCAGAGCCTGGCTCAGACCTTCCCCCTCCGTGGGCGGTTGCTCCCGCGCCCCGGAATATTCCGGAGCTGACCCTTTTAGGTTCAAATGTAGTTTTGTTTCTAATATCCTGTTTGTGCTGTGCTCAGTGAATTTATTGCCGCGTGATAAGCAAAACCCAAAGTAACTGCCAGCATATTTCCACTGTCTTCAGAGTCAGTTTATCTTTATAAACTTGCTGTTGACATGATGCAATTTCTGCCGGTTGCAGCGTAGCTGTACAGCAGCAAAGTTGTGATAAAAGACAACTTGTTGAAGGGATTCTTTGTCATACTCCTGAATCATCTACAATTCCTTTTTTTCCTTTCCCTGGTGCCAGAAGCGTGCTGGTGCTTTGCAATTATACCCACACTTGATGCCCTCTTCTTTATTTTTTATTTTTTTATTCCCTTCCTCTCAGTGATTCAAGTTCCCTATTGTACCCTCGTTCATTCTCTCCCTCTTCTGGTTTCTTCTTCTTCTTCTTCTCCTTTTTTTTTTTTTTTTTTTGTTTTATC
>VZRU01019373.1:141559-173711 GCA_013398155.1 Pedionomus torquatus
TGAAGCAAGCCTCTCTATTAAAAAAAAAAAAAGAAGAGCAGGAAATGTTTTGTATTCTTGGGTCTTAAAGATATGGTCAGACAGCGTGAACCTTGGAGATCTTTGCCTTGAGATGTGGTTTTCCTATGGTTTTCAGTTACTTCCTTGCTTCATAGAACCATAGAATGACTTGGGTTGGTAGATACCTTAAAGTCCATCCAGGGACACCTCCCACCACACCAGGTTGCTCCAAGCCCCATCCAGCCTGGCCTTGAACCCCTCCAGGGATGGGGCAGCCACAGCTTCTCTGGGCAACCTGGTCCAGTGCCTTACCACCCTCACAGCAAGGAATTTCTTCCTAAAATCTAATCTAAATCTCCCCTTTTTCAGTTTAAAACCATCACCACTCATCCTATCACCCCACTCCATGACAAAGAATCCCTCTCCAGCTCTCCTGGAGCTCCCTTTAGATCCTGGAAGGGGCTCTAAGGTCTCCCCAGAGCCTTCTCTTCTCCAGGTTTCTTTGGAATAATGGTTAGGCTTTTTTTGCTGCAGTAGCTGGCAGAAGCCCTGCAACTATACGTGTGGTGATCTGAGCCGTGTGTATTTTCTAACACAGGTTTCCTTTGTCTCAGAAATCTTTTTTTTCTGGGCGCAGTTTTTCTCCTGCGCAGAAGTGCTTTGCCCCTTCCCATCAGACAGGGTTTGCCTCCCAGTACGGCATCAGGGCAACCTTTGCTGGGCCCTGGGCTGCGTTTAATTGCAAAATCCGAGCACTGCAGGATGCCCAGGCGCCTGGCATCTTGTCCCATGGGATTTCCTGAACCTATTACACAGAAATGGGGTCTGCCGTTTCCAGTAAGTTATTCCCAGACAAATAGCAGTGAAAATGTTTTATGGACTTAATCACTGCGAGTGGTTTAATTGCTTCTTTTCTTCGGTGCTTGGTTTTGGCTGGGAAAAAACCAGTCCTCTGTCAAGACCTTTGTGGTTTTCAGGTAGGAGTGATCCCAAAGCTGAAACCGTCACCCATCCTATAAAAGCATTTTCAACCCGGGGTGAGGCGGGCTGTAGCTTTCAGGGTGCTGCATCCCAACCTGCTTGTGCTGAAAGAGCTCTGCTTTCCCACAAGGTGTGTTGAAATATCAACAAACTTCCCAACAAACCTTCCAAAAACCCTTCAGAACAGCATCCAGGACCACGTCCCGGGTCCACGACGGCTCCTGGTCTCATTGAGGCAGCGGCAGTTCCCACCTCCCCGTGTCCAGGAGAAGTTGGCTCTTTTTGAACCAACTGACGTTTCTTTGGGTCTAGTTTCAGCGTTGCAGCCCTGAGCTTACCGTGGCCCATTTATCAGCTCCTGCTCAGAGATTTTTTAGCCTGCGCCGGGATACGGTGTGTGTTTAACAAACGGGCCGAGAGACGTGCCATCCCCTGCCTCCTCCATTAACCTCTCCGACGTGGCAAGCCAAAAAGCCATCCCTTTAAATTGCTGCTGGCCTCGCCCTGCTGTGAAAGCAGCCTGTCCCCTGTGCTGTAGATAGACTTCAACGTGCCAGTGCCCATTTCTGAAGATGGAGGGTGAAAAACCAAGCTCTGCCTGCTGCACATCATTCGCGGCGGCGCCTCCCCATGGTAATGGACAGGAATCCTCTCGGTGACTTCAAGATGTTGCTGCTGACGTCTTTGCCTTAAACAAGAGCCGCGGATGCAGCTTGAGGACTAGTTTAAGATTTAATTTATGCATCGCTCTCAAGTTTCTTTAGTGGGTTGCTGCTCTCGTCCTTCCTGCTGAGACGTAGGCTGCCTTTCTGGTGGTGCTGGTTACGCTGGCGCCTGCTGAGACCGCGAGGGACATCCTTCTTCGCCCGTTCTTCAGTCAGGAAAACATCTCCAGGTCATTCAGGAGGAAGAGTCAGTGATGGCAGCTTGTTGTGTTTGACTGCCTGGAGCTGCGCTGAGGCCGGGCACCCATCTCCTCTGCCCGCTCACCTTAACTCTTCATCCCCACCGTGGTTTTCCTCCGTGATAGAGCTCACCACACTCCGGTGGAGTCCACCCATGATGTCTCGGTTGCTTCCCATCCCACCCCCGGCAGAGGTCAGCCTTCCCTCGCGGCCTCCATCACCGCCACCTCCTGCTCCTGGAGGCAGAATCACTTATTTACTGCCAATCAAATGCCTGCGCATCATTTGCTTTAACAGAGACACCTTTGAAAGAGTTTCTACAGACTGAATTTGTAATGCACGTTTGGGAGCAGGGTTTGCTTTTTTCCCCCATAGTTATTAGCCCTAATGAAATCCCTGGTCATTTTTAGGCAGCCTGTTATCTTTGTGATCTGGAGCTCTGCACTGATTTCCAGGAGCCTAAATCTTCAAAATGAATTTTCTCGTGTTGGGGTGAACGTGGTGTTTCCCTGGCGCGGATCCTCGCAGCTCATTTCCCCTGCGTTGCAGGAAGATTTTAGGTACAAACCCCAGGCTTTTTCCCCAGACTTCCCAGCCAGCATCTACCCAAAATGCTTTTAACCCGTGTCTTTGGTTTTAAAAGCTTGTTACGTGGTTTGAATGTGTGTTGGCTTTATGGTAGTGGGAGTTTGGGTTTTATCTCGTGTTTCAGGCAGAGGTAGCAGACCTCTTCCATCAGCAAATACGTGCGTGGTCTTGAGCTTCAAACAGAAGCTTCTCTCCTTGCAGGTTCTGGTTTAGTGTAGGATCTGTCTGCAGATGGTGGTGGTGCTTGGTGCAATGTCCCTTCCTGCCCCTTCCTCCTGTGACATAAAAATCCATGTAGGAATGATAAAAATCCATGTAGGAATGAAGCTGCACCATGGAGCTGCTCAGGCCCTTCTTATAGGTAAGTCCTAAAGGGCTAAGGGCAGCCTGAGAGAATGAGTCCACCTAGATACTTTTTAACTCAAAGGACACTCTGGTGCATGTAGGTGCAGGACTCCTCTTTGTCCCTGGACACCATCCCTGGCCATTAATTTGATCGAAATGAGGTTAAATAAAACCTGTACAATGTGTTTTCCTGGGCTTCCATCAAATTGCTCAACAATAGCACCACTCATGGTGCATACAAATATGGCTTTCCACTCTCCAAGTGAAAGTAATTTATCAACAAGTGGTCCTTGTCCCTGTACCGTGGAAAGTCTTTGTGAAATATACTTTTTGCAGCAGGCTATGATTCGCACAACACGTTCCTCCTGTTACAAATACGCCGTATTTCTTTTTTAAATGTTAAGATGCAGAAGAATGAAAAGGAAGCAGGCAGTTTAGAATAATTTTTGAAGGGGAAAGCTATTCACTGCACAGACCCTCCTTGAAATGAATAGATCTGCATTAAACGCATTCTTGAACTTGACGATGGACTTGGATTTAATCCATTGTGGAGGATGTTTCACCGGTGGAAGTGAAATGCAGGGAAGGGGAGAACTGGGTGATTTATCCTTCCACGTTGACCCCTGTGTTTGTCAGCTGGCAGCGAGGGTATTGTTCCCCTTCCCATTTTTAATCTGTTGCTTAGGACAGTCAGTAACTGGGACATTCTTCACCATATGGGGGGCAGATCCTTCTGCTTCAAGGCTTTTTATCATGTCTACTGGAAAGTTTCCCTCCCCTTCGCTGATGCCTGGTCCATGTAGACAGCCCAGGGTCCTGCCCCTCTGCCCAAGCTCAGAGAGCACCACGTACTGAACCCAAAGGCCATGGCTTGGTTGGCCGGTGTCAGTGACCAAGACTGGCCTTGGGAGTGTGTCCCTGCTTGGAGACCGGAGGAAAACATTTAGTTTATCCAAATGAAACTTTTTAATTACGTATTTTTTTAAAATCTGAGCTGATGAGGTGGAAAATAACACACACAGAATATACTTTTCAAGGCGTGTATCGCAGTATTGTAGTGTCTCCACCACAGAAGAGCCCTTACCTTGCAGTGGGAGCTGGTGCTCCAAGTTCTCCAGACCCTGGTGGGAGATGCTGGGATCTCCCCCTGCCTGTGCGGGAGGGAGGGAGCCCACAGCCTTCACCGCCAGGGATGGAAACCCGGTCTTTTCCTGCAGGCTGTTAGGAAACAGAGGAGAAGATGCTGATCCCTCAGGCTCTTTTGGTGCAGAGCTGGAGGAAGGTAGAGCTGCACAGGGCTTGAGGGCAGTCGCAGGCACCCACGTGCTCAGAGCAGATTGCTGGCTTCCCCGTCCCCTTGATAAGCCCCATCTCTCCCTATCTCCAGTAAAAGGATTTAGAGGCAAGTTGACATAAGAGGAATTTTAAATCTTCGCCTTATTCTGCATCTGTCGATGTTTCCTTGGAGGGATACGTTATTTTTTCAGCTGTACAAGTGGCCTTTTCCAGGTAGGGTTGACACTCGCATTTTAAAAATGCAGCTCTGCAGCGAGGAGGGGGACGTGTGCCGGGAGGGGGGCAGCGGGCAGGAAAGTCAATAGCCATCGCTGGAGCCGCAAAAACACTCGCTTTTCTGAAAACGTGCCCCTGTGCTTTAGGAAACATAAAGCAGCGTTGAAATACTAAACCGTTAGGATCGCTGAACTGGTGCCAGCAGCCCTCGGGAATCTGGAACCAGTTCCCGGCGGAGGGGAATGACAAGCGGGGAGGCTGCAGCATCCCGGAGCGAGTGGGCAGGACGAAAGATCAGCTCGGCGCTGCCTGGCTGTGCCCGCTTTTCTGTCTCTGGGCACTGATGTTGTTTTAATGCAGTTCGGTGGCTGGAGCTGCTGTGATCAGCACAGCAATTTGCAGTGCGTTCTTCAAAATTGCCAATCGGTTCGAGCTCAAAATAGACGAAAGCCCCTGCGTAATCGATGGCTGCTGCCCCCCCAAAAAATAGGCCTGAATAGTTTGGAAAGTCCAAAATTGATGGTTGGACTTGATGATCCCAAGGGTCTTTTCCAACCTGAATGAACCTGCACCATTTTAGGGGGAGAAGGTGAAGAAATTGGGAGTGAAGTTGAACCCAGGTAGAAGGGAAGAGTTGTAGGGGAAGGTGTTTTAAGGTTTGGTTTTATCCCCACCCCTGGAAGGGTTCAAGGCCAGGCTGGATGGTCATGGAACAACCTGGTGTGGTGGGAGGTGTCCCTGCCCAGGGCAGGGGGGCTGGAACTGGATGATCTTTAAGGTTCCTTCCAACTCCAACCATTCTGTGATTTCTCATTATCCTACTGTGATTTGACTGTAATAAATTTAATTAATTTTCCCCAAGTCGATTCTGTTTTGCCTGTGATGGTAATTGCTGAGTGATCTCCTCATCCTTAGCTCAGGAGCCTTTCATTATATTTTCTCTCCCCTGTACAGCTGAGAAGGGGGTGATGGAGTTGGCTTTAGTGGGCACCGGGTGCCCAGCTGGGGTCACCCCCCCCCAGCACCCATGAGGAAAGCCTCGAGGTGCGGCGCGCATGTCACTTCTGCAAAATACTGGGTTTGTAGCGGCTGCCTATGTCTCCACAGCGATAACAGGTATCCTCAGATTCCCACAAGAGCTGGGTTCCTCCCTGTAAGCCTGTTTTATTCAAGGAGAGGTTGGTGGTGGTCCTGGCACAGCACTTTTGGAGAGCTCGGTCACTGGCAGAATCTGCCTTATTGGGTTGAACATCACGACAGTTTGTCATTGAAGAGTAAGTCCTGTCTCCAGCCGTGTCAGGGTCTGCAGGAAATTCCACCAGATTCATTTTTTATCACAGATGATGAGTTATCAGTGATCTGGTCTTGGTTTTCTGGGGGAATTGCTGTGAAACCATGAATCCTTCCTTCAGTTTGCATTTAATAGGCGGCTCTCGGTTTGTTTTTGACTTTGTCGTGGTCTCGTTCTTTATGGTGCAAGACTCAGAAGTTTATCCAGAAAAGAGGTAGGGTTTTGACCAATTTAAAATGGTTTTTTAGCTTCATCAAAGAGAAGGTGGAGTTGTTTCATTTTCAGCAGTTCCTGTGGTTTCCATTAGTGCTACCGATTTAGCCAGGATACCTTGGAAAGGACCATGAAAGGTGTCCTTGAGAGGCTGGGAACACGTCACTGCTGGCTCCTGAGAAAGTTTTTAAAAAAGCCAGATTGTTTGTTTTTGAGGAAAAATGACTAAAATCATGTTTTGTGGAAAACAAAGTACTTAGCAGGGCTTTGCATTAGGCGAAGACAAATAAGCCAACTGAAAACACATGGTGAAGACAAGGTTTCCCTCCCCGTTACATCGCTCCTTGCCTCGCTCATATTGTGAGCGCAGATTTGGATACAAATATTTTATTTTTACTGAAGAATTGATTTCACGGCTGCCCTAAGTGAATAAAGCTGTGATGTATTAACTAATGTCAGGCATAGGATGTTTACCTATTTATCTTTGCTGTGGCATTGCCTGTAGTATTTTCTTCCTCTGTTCTCCGAGACTCGTTAGCGTTGCAGACTTAACTGAGGTCCTCCTAATGAAACAATCGCAGCCGTGCAGCTCGATATGCAGAGTAACACCTCCAGCAAAAGCTGATAAATGCCTTTGTTTATGATTTTTTTTTTTGTTCCTGCCACATTCATATGGAGAGAGAACGGGGAAGCGTATTGACTTCCTCTTAGCTTAAAAGAAAATGTTGAACGAAAAGGAAAATAATGGATGATGGGAAGGGGAGATGGTTATTGGACCTGCAGAGCATCGCTGGGACCAGTAGCCCATACGTGGTCAGGCGATGTTTGTATCAGGAACAATGTGGCCAACAGGAGTGGGGCGGCGATTGCCCCCTTGGACTTGGCGCTGGTGAGGTCCCACCTCGAGTGCTGTGTCCAGTTTTGGACCCCTCACAACGAGAAAGACACTGAGGGGCTGGAGCAGGTCCAGAGAAGGGCAACAGAGCTGGTGAGGGGTCTGGAGAGTAAGCCTTTTGAGGAGCGGCTGAGGGAGCTGGGGGTGTTCAGCCTGGAGAAAAGGAGGCTTGAGGGGAGACCTTCTCTCTCTCTACAACTCCCTGAAAAGAGGGGATAGCCAGGGGGAGTCGGTCTCTTCTCCCAAGGAACAGGTGATAGGACAAGAGGAAACAGCCTCAAGTTGGCCAGGGAGGATTAGGATGGATATTAGGAAAAATTTCTTCACCAAAAGGGTTGTGAAGTCTTGGGCCACCCAGGGAAGTGGTGGAGTCACCATCACTGAAGGTGTTTAAAAGACAGGTAGATGTGGTGCTGAGAAACATGGTTTAAGTGGTGGACTTGGCAGTAGTAGGTTGGACTCGATGATCTTGAAGGTGTTTTCCAACCTAAATGATTGTATAATTTGATGATTCTGTGATGCATGACTGCTGCAGTCATGGGGGGACTCTGCTGAGGCTGATGAAGAGTCCCAGTCCCCAGGAGGATGCTGTGCTGGTGGGGCTGCACATCAGGAAGCTCCACTGGTGTTGGATGGGGAGCTGCATTCGCTCCGCCTGGAGCTTGCGAAGGACGAGCTCAAAGCACCAAACAGCATTTCCTTCCATTCCTAACTTGAAGGCTTTTCTATCCCAGGAAAGGGCACTGGGCATGGAAGAAATAACTCAAGTTTCTGACTTGCGTGGTGGTGGCCATCTGGCTCTCCTGGGGCCACACGGCTAAAGAACGTCGGCCACTGTGCGTCTCCTGCGCCGTGCCTGGAGCTGCCGACAGAGCGGGTTGTTCTGGTGGCATCTCCCCAGCTTTGACTCATTCTTCTTGGGCAGACAGCTTCTCTTTGTGCCCCAGTAAACCAGCAGCGGGAACTGGTGACGAGCCATCCTGTTATTAATGTGGGGAGGAAGGGAGCGTTTGGGGAGTCCCGGGCTGGTTGATTGGTGTAGCAGGGTTTGAATTCTGCAGTGAATATGACTAATAATCCATGACCTGGCTGTGATTATAGATGAAAGAAAGCTGATGAAGAGACCCTGCAGTGGCACAGAAAGGAATTAGACATTGTCTAAAGGCAGGGCAGTACCGGAGCATTTGGATTTCACATCTGAGATTCACGGGTGAATAATTCAGCGCTTGAAAAAATGCTTCAGCCGCAGTGTGACATCTCCACATCTTCTTTCACTGATATCCAAGACTTTAACTAAACATCGCTTCCCAGGGAGCTGGGGCAGCTGTCCAGATATTTTCCTTCTTAAATATCAGCATTCCGGATTGTTACCTGGATACGGATAGAGATTTGGACCGATATCTTAGGAGCCGCAATCTCTCTTCGTGCGGGATTTTGCCTGCAGAAAAACGTCCTCAGCGTTTGGCTGAACCCAAAATCTTTCTGAGCGAAAATAAAGAGATGTAGCTTTGTATTTAATGGACGCTTTCGTCTGCTCGGGTGAAGTGCTAAGGCACGCGGGGTCAGGGATGGGCTTGTTTGGGCATTTGAAATAAATGAACCCGTTCCCAAAGGCAGATTTATTGAAGGCGAATAGGAAAGTGGAGGAAAAGTAGACTGCGGATAAAACGGCCTTGGAAAATGGCTCGGTGTTTGAGAAATGCAGGAGCCTATCAACCAAACCAGCCACTGTATTTTAAAACAAAATACAGTGCTAGGAAACCTCTGCACTTGAGCAGTAAGGGACAACCGTCCGAAAATGTCAGTGCTCAAAGTGTTCATCTAACCGTAACTCTGCCTTCCTCCAGCATATACAGTATAATAAGTCTTTAAATAAATGATCATATATTATTCCTCCAATAATTCATCCTTTTTCTGAATTATTAGCTACAAATGGATGGCATCTTATAATTATCATCGATTCAGACTCCTTATCGGGCCTAATAAATCTATTTTTGGTGTGATAAGGGTTTAGATAATTTGCTTTTCCTACCTACCCCTCTTCCCTCTGGAGTCAGAAGCACTCGCTCCTCTGGAGGTACATCACAGAGTAAGACTCTGAAGCTGTTTCACCTGTAAAACCTGGTGGTTCAACTGTGCAGGCCGTAGGAAACTACTCACTCTGTTCCGAAAACAGGCGTAAGTCGGTAAAATGCACAGTTTCTCTAAGTATAAGTCACTTTTCGATTCACCTTGCCTGGCAGACCCAATACACCCAGGTGGTCTGTGGGAGAAAATGATGATGATGATGATAATGATGATGTATTGAAGAGCTGCTGCCCGGTTGTGTAATTAAAGGTTTTGAAAGCAAAAGCAAACGAACAGAAGTAACCCCAGGCTTGGACTCCGAAGCTAAAGGCACAGACATTCCTCTCCCAGCACAAGGAATAGGCAGGAATCGCATGGAGTCGAAAGTTTAAAAAGGAAATCATATGGAAGAGCCCATCTGCTGTCAATATATGTGTACGAAAAGGAAAAATCCTTATAAAACTTGGAGTTGTTCATGAATATTCAAAGGATCTGGCTAAGACCTTGGATTTACTAGCTAAGGGCTTTTTGTCTTCCACACCCTCGAGGAACGTCACCCCTTTTTGGGGTGGTCTCTCACCTTTCCCTCTTTCCTAGCAATCTGCTTGCCTTAGTTTCTCGAAGCCGGCGATGGCCCTCATTTAGCATTTTATTGTTGATGCAGTGAAAATACAGGAGGAACGAGCCCTTCCTCCAGTGCTTACGCTTCATTTCTTCCCGTGCCCAAGCCAAGCACTCACTTGTTTGGTCCCTCTTATCTGTGCTTTTATGAAAATGACGTATACTTTAGAAATTAACAGTTTTTATCCTGAGTCCTTGTCAGCTAATTGCTAATAAGAGACAAACGAGCTTTGCTAAGGTTTCTTTTTTTTTTTTTCCCTATAAAATTTCTAATTTGAAGATATTAGAGAAATGTTTACCCCACCAGGGTTACTGCAAATATCCTGATGAGCTTTCATATCCTCCCCCAGCACCAGCCAGCTTAATTGCCCCCCTTAGTCCAAACGTTAATATATTACAAAGCCATACAGAAAAAAAACCCAACCGCCTTATTTTATTTTTTTTTTAAACCTGGTGGTTGACAAGGACTAGAATATTTCTGATAGGAAGCCTTAAGAGGTCAAAAAACCCGAGGTCATGGGAAAGTTTAGGACTGAGTCTTTTCTTCAGTGTACCTCTGTGAATCCATCTCCCTGGGCTCTTCTGGCTCCGTATTTATCCATATCTTTATACTAAATTCTACACACCATTGGAGGACCTGCTTCAGCAGGGGGTTGGACTAGATGTTCTCCAGAAGTCCCNATATTTTAGTGTGCAAGGGACTATGAAGCATCCCCTTTCTCACTCTGCGTCTGTAATATTAATGTTCTCGACCTCAGTCTCTCACATACCCTGACGAGGTTCCCAGGAAGGGTTTGCTAAGCTTTTAAGATCCTGTCGTGTAGACCTATCTGTAAATACTGCGGCAGAAGGAGAATTTTGGTAATAAGCTCATTGAAATGAAGCAGTTCTGCCCATCAAGAAATCTCCATCCCCAACTCTTCTTTAATGGCTTTTGTTATTTTAGACCAGAGTGGTACATAATTAGCTTTGGAGAGGTCCTCCTGGTTTTGTAAGGTTAATACCCCAGTATCGCACTGAATTTTCAACCTTTGCAAATTTGTTAGAATTGAGGGTTTTAATCATTCTAGCCTAATTTTCTGAGAAATGCAGGCCCTTAACATTTCTGATTTATCTTAACTTTATATCCGGAGATTGAGTGAAAACGACATGTTTGGAATGCAATTGCATTTATGGGAGAAAGGCAAAAAGCAACGTTCTGGGCTGTCTTTGGGCACTTCTTCTCTCTCTGAGGGGTAGGAGCTGGGCAGTAGGAGCCACAGGGTGATGGCAGCAGTGGGGACCCCACTTGGAACTATAAACCCCATCGGGGCAGCCCCCCACACCATCACAGCAAATGCCTGCAGGGACACCTCCCACCAGACCAGGTGGCTCCAAGCCCCATCCAGCCTGGCCTTGAACCCCTCCAGGGATGGGGCAGCCACAGCTTCTCTGGGCAACCTCTTCCAGTGTCTCACCACCCTCACAGCAAAGAATTTCTTCCTCATATCCAATCTGAATCTCCCCTCTTCTAGTTTAAAACCATTCCCCCTTGTCCTGTCAGTCCACTCCCTGACCAAGAGTCCCTCTCCAGCTCTCCTGGAGCTCCCTTCAGATCCTGGAAGGCTGCTAGAAGGTCTCTTTGGAGCCTTCTCCAGGCTGAACAGCCCCAGCTCCCTCAGCCTGTCCTCACAGCAGAGGCGCTCCATCCCTCTAATCATCTTTGTATTTTTGTAACTAGCATGTAGTGCATTAAGTGCCCTCTTCATTTTATCAGCAGTTTGCCAGCCTGCAGGGAATCCTGAGGGATCTGGAGTCGCAAACCCAACTTGGACATGGCCAGCGCTCAGCATTGGCATCTACCGATGAAGTGAGTCTATAGGACAGAAAGTTGGTACAATCTGTCACCTATATGCTTCCTACAGCTCTCTTCCAGTGGGAAGGAGTATCTCCTCCATGCATAATATAATTAATCAGAGCCATTAAAACATTTCAGAGCCCTTAAAATTCAGTTGTAAACTAATGTGGATCTGCTTCCTTAGAGGTCTTTGGATAAGTGTCAGTATCTGCTTCTCCCTCCCTTGGGGGGTCGTTTAGGGACTTTCTCTCCTGGTTCTGGCTCAAGCAGGGTTTTACCTCTCACACAAGGTAGACAGTTGAGAGAGGAGATCCTTTTTAAAGTTGTCCAAGAGTGCCCATTTCTTCTCCCAAGAGAAGCTCTGTTTTCTTCCATATCTCCCATAAACAGGATCAGCATGTTTTTTCGGTTCCCGTTTGCCTCGCCTAGTCTTTGTTTCAGAGAATAAGTTTATTTGCCTTACAGTTTTGCACAACAGTCAATTTACCTCTCATCTCCAGTACTGGGTGATGTTTTGGGATCCCTCTGCTGGTTTTGGAACCCCAAGGTTGGAGGGGCCTCAGTCCTGGGCTACTCTGGTTTGGCTGTTGTTTTCCTTTTTGCTTATTGCTGATGGTGGTTTGCGGTCTTAGGATTTGTTAATAAACATTGTTAATGAGCTACTCCCGCTTCCCATAGCCTGTCAGCCTCCCATAAGAATTTATTGGTTTGCTCTTAGGTACTTCTGAAAGTCTCTGTACATACCTTGTGCTGGGAGGCAGCAGAGGGTAAATAAATGTGTGCTAGTCCCGAGTGTTGGTCATATTTTGCGTTCCCGTCTTCTGAAGTCAGGTCCGCTACAAAATAATGAGACCAACTGATTTGTAACCCTCGTGGAGTTATATAGAGCATATCGAGTCCTAAAATACGTGCCTGTTCCATGGAGAATGGAGATCAGGATTCTTCCTCTTTCAGATACATCCAGGACTTGCTCTTCCAACAAAATACTCCCTTTCCCTCCGTTCCTTCCAGTCTTGATGTATCAAGAGCTAAGTTTAGGAAATCCCACAAATCCTCTCTTGCTTTCCTTCCCCTCATCCCATGCCAGACAAAGATGACTTTTGCTTCTCTAGATATTGTAGTAATCCTAATAAGCTGTAAAAAGAAGGAGCTAACCTTGGCTGGGATAGCTGCTGCTGTTAATTTTCTTCTGAGGTGACCTTCGGTCAGGGTGGACCAGAAGTCCTCATCCAGCAGCCTGCCTGCTGAGACAGAAAGGATGTATTTCAGCTCATAAAAAATTACAAGCCTGTCCGGGGCAGCAAGGTGGCAGCTCTACCTGTGACAGTTTTCATCACTGATTTGTTAATAGGCTTGTACCAACAGCTTAATGCTGGGTCTGTCTCTCATCAGCTGTAAAAGCGTCTTTCTTTGGATATGGCTATTCATCTCCTTTCATAAAAGAAATAATGGGAATGTTTTAACTTGAGGCCATCACACCTAAACCAAAGTTTGTATTCTGTTTCGTTTTCAGATGAATCTAACCCTCAGCTTGACAGGTCTTTTCAAAACTATGCAGCTGATGACACTGATTATTGCTTAATTTCCTTCCCCTCTTATGATGACCTAAAAGAAATCCAACGATTCTTCTTACTAGTCCTCCTGAGCTCTTGGTAGCCAGGAATCCTCTTTATACTTCTTCACCCTAAAATTGGGTGTACTCCCTGGAAGCCTCCTAAATTAGAGCTATAAAGATGCTGAGGAGCCTGGAACATCTCTCTTAAGAGGAAAGGCTGAGGGACTTGGGTCTATTTCATGTGGAGAAGAGAAGGCTGGGGGGGCAGGATCTGATCAACACCTATTAATACTTAATGGGTGGGTGTCAGGAGGATGGGGCCAGTCTGTTTTCAGTGGTGCCCAGGGACAGGACAAGAGGGAACGGGTACAAACTTGAACAGAATTATTTAAACATGAGGAGGAACTTCTTTCCTGTGAGGGTGACAGAGCCCTGGAAGAGGCTGCCCAGAGAGATGGTGGGGTCTCCATCTCTGGAGATGTTCCTGTGCAGCCTGCTCTGGGTGGACCTGCTCTGGCAGGGGGTTGGACTAGATGATCTCCAGAGGTCCCTTCTAAGCCCATGTCATTCTGGGATTCTGTAATTCTGCGTGAGTCTGCTTGGGATCCTGCATTTCCCCACCCTTAGTATTCCCATGGGAAAAATTCCCCGTCCCCAGGGGGCAAATTCATCCCACATCTTCTGAGAACTATTTACTTCTTCCTTACTCAAGTTGTGAACTTTCTAAGGGGTTCTCACCTGCCTTCTCTGGGGACGTGGCGTTGAGCTGTGCTCACCCCTGGCCGGAGTCATTTGCTGTTGGATTCAGACCGTCCCTTTTCCCTCCACTTCTCTCTGATCTCTCCGTTGCTACTTGGAGTGTTTTTTTTTCCCCCATGAGGTTCCCCCTCTCCCCAGTTACTGCCCCATCTCACACCCACAGGGCAATAATTTTTCACTCTCTTTCTTTGAATTTTGGTGCTTCGGTCTGTTGGGTTGATCTGCTCTCCTCTCCCTGGTACAGTACAATGCTGAAATACGCCCTTATTTCAGACATTCCCTCATGCATTTCAGCTTCTCAAGGATTTTAATTGCCACCTTTTTCCCTTTATGATATACTGCTGTTCTTGATGTGTGAGAATACATTTCCAGAGAAAGCTCCTTCTGTATTTTACGTGTGCTTTGTCAGGAAGGCTATAATTTTGTTCACTTCCTTCCTTTTTCCTTAAAGTTGTTTGTGACAGGTCTTGAAACACTTGCACCTTCTGTCCTCCCAGAGTAAGGTCAGAAACTGTCATTTATTTCAGAGCGGGCTCTAAAATAGTCTGCTCTTAATATCATATCTCGGGGTCTGCTGGAGTTGGGGCTGGGGCTCGGCGATAATTGTTGCATCTGCTTTCAGCTGAGGCAGAAGTGGAGGCTTGCTATGAATATTAACAAGCCATCCATCCTTTACACCTTCTGGGAACACACGAGTTCTTAAATTGTTTCTTCCTTTCATGGGTTTTGTGTTCTCCATTTTCTCGGCAAGCTCTTTTTTTCTCAACTTCATTTCTTTTCCCCCAGATTTATTCCTAATGGGAGGCTTTTATCTGTATTTATACCTAGGCTGCTGAACCTATTCTCAGCTAACGTTGACTCTATCCAACCTCAACTTCTTGAAGGGTTTGAGATGTCTCGCTGCTGGGGTTGACCCACAAAGACCTTCTTGGGTTTTATTTCTCCTTCACGTGGCTTTTTCTCCCACATGCTCACTATCCTTGGTAGGAAAACCCTAGGGAACTTCGGGGAGATAGGATTTCCTCCTGAGATTTTTCCTGGGAAAATAACTTTTAAACCAGAATTCATAAGTCCAGCATCCCTTTCGTGGGCTGGAGAAGCACTTTATGATGGGCAGAGTGGGAGGATGCTTTCACACTGTAGCTTTCCTTATGAACTTCGCCTTTCCAACCCTGTCATTCTGGAAACCTTGTGTACACTGTACTTTTTTGTCTTGTCACAGTGCTGGGCAAAATTCAAAGATCCTGGGCCTAAATGAAAATGTAAATTCTTAGAAAAACAGGTTTACTCAGAGAGGTGCTTCTAGAGAATCTCTTTTTAGAGACTTAGTGGTAAAATACATCCCCATCTGCTGGTGAGTGGAAATTTATGTCACTTCACTCACCAGTTACCAAATTATAGTGAAAAAATAAGGATCAAGTGGGTTCCTCACAATGAAAGGGATTGGGGAATTTCAGAATCTGATAGGAAAAGAGCATCCTTCAGGTCAGGGAACAATGAGCCTGGCGTCGCTGCTCCAGCTCCCGGCATGGGGTGGGACCGCTGCCGTGGGAAGTTCTCTATCCTGTGTCCTGCCCGGGATTTATATCAGGGCTGAAAAGACAAAAAAGGGGGGGAAAAAAAAAAAAAAACAACCCCAAACTAAAACCTAGCAGGAAACCACGTGGATATTTTCCTCTGCAGAGGTCTTGCTGCCCCTGAACTCTCTTTTGTGCTCCTGCAGGAGAGTTAATGAAGTCCTGCCAGGGCAGGAGGTGTCGTTGTTGGGAAGAGCGCGGCACATTCAGCATCCGTTCCTTCCATGGGTAGAGCTGAATTCTTTTCTACTATTACTCCACTGAATGTAAATATCTCTGAGACATTTACATGGTATTTCTTTTTAAGTATATAATGTTTTCATTCAAAAGTATCATAATTCTTAAAAGACCTGTCAGGGGCTCTGACATGTAATTAATTTCTCTACAGCCCTTTTTTTGAAAGATACAACTGCATATGTAGAACACCTGCGCTTATTCACAACTCTGCAGGAAAAAAAAAAAAAAAAAAAGCCACATCTTCTTCTTCACTTTCTTCCCCCACTTCTCCATAAAAAGATTTTCCTTACCTTTGGATACTCCCTCTCCATCTACCCTCGTGAGCAACAGCAAATTCCAGCGCTGGGTATGTAAAAGCTGGGTGTAAACAGGAGCTGGCAGGCTGGGCTTTGCCTGGGTGCTGGCCACCTTCTGTTTCTTCAGGTTTAAGCCCAAACACTCTTGCAACTTTAATTACGGAACAGCTATCGCTAACCCGTAATCGAGTCCATCTAACGCGCTTCCCGTTACCTGTAGGTGGGGGCTTTCAGTCAGTCTCGTAGGCTGTTTATTTTTACCCGGTAGGTTGGGTTTTCTCCTCTGCTTGGGAGGAGTGTATTAAGCTTCAACAGTCTGATGCTGGTGCCCAAGTAGTACAAATGAGATGTTCAACCAGGTGTGGATGTGTATATACGTAAGTGTGGATTACAGAACCACAGAATGAGATGGGGTTGGAAGGGACCTCTGGAGGTCATCAAGTCCAGCCCCCCTGCCAGAGCAGGTCCACCCAGAGCAGGTCGCACAGGAACATCTCCAGGAGGGTTTGGAATGTCTCCAGAGATGGAGAATCCACCACCTCTCTGGGCAGCCTATTCCAGGGCTCTGCCACCCTCCAAGAAAAGAAGTTCCTCCTCATGTTTAGATGGAACTTCATATGTTCAAGTTTGTGCCCATTACCTCTTGTCCTGTCACTGCGCACCTCTGAGAACAGACTGGCCCCATCCTCCTGACACCCACCCCTAAAGTATTTATAGGTGTTGACCAGATCCCCCCTCAGTCTTCTCTTCTCCACACGAGAAAGACCCAAGTCCCTCAGCCTTTCCTCTTAAGAGAGGTGCTCCAGGCCCCTCATCGTCTTTGTGATCCTCTGCTGTCCCCTCTCCAGCAGTTCCCTGTCCTTCTGGAACTGGGAAGCCCAGAACTGGACCCAGCTCCCCAGGACAGAGCAGAGCGGGAGAATGACCTCCCTCAATCTGCTGGTCACACTCTTCCTGATGCCCCCCAGGATGCTATGGATCTTCTTGGCCCCAAGGGCACATTGCTGGCTCATGGGCATCCTGTTGTCCACAAGAACAGGAATTACATGGAAGTCACGGCTTTCTGGCTGGCTTTATCTCCTCTAAGTTCTTCTAGGGCATCACTGCGACCATCCCTGCTTTTGCTGAAAAATTCCATGAGCCAAATCCCTGCTGCTTCCCCAGGAAGAGTCTGTGAAGAGCTGGGGAGGCTGAAGGGCTTGTCCTCTCCCCGTGGCACCTCTGACAGCAGGAAGGTGATGTGTGACTGGAGATAAAGGAGGGAAGGTGTCCAGATGTTTGAGCTTTGCGATTTGGGCATTTCCTCCTGTTCTGGGTAAATAACTGCCACCCCTCAATTCCATTGCCTATTGGGAGCGTTCTCCTGTTGCATATCCCGTTAAATTTACAGGAAAAGAAATCATCTGATTTTTACTCTGAAGAACAGGAGAAAGGACGTTCTACCAGGATCTTGCCTCTAACTAGGGCTGGGAGCAGGAGGAGCTGGTGGGGCCTCAGCTGGGACGTGGACTTTTGTTCCCTGACCACGTCTGCCTCCACTCCAGCAATTCCCAGGCCCATAAAACTTCTTGAGTATCACGTGAGTTTTTAAAACAGAGTTAATAAAAGTGCTTTGGGTTACTTGGCCATCTGGGCTGAGGCCACCTGCTCACAAGACATTGGGAGGGTTCCTTTTGGGTGCTGTGTTTGTCTTCTTCCAGACTTGTTCACGCGGTCTAGTCGCTGACGGGTTTCTTACAGCCCCATTAGCACTGGGAAGACTGACGGAAACCCTGAGGAATGAGGAGTTTTCTCAGCTGTGATCCTGAGGGTTTTTTTGAAGGCACGCACAGTCTTTCACCTGACACGAGCCACAGGGCTGGAAGGGATTTCTCCAGGTCACCGAGTCCTGTGTACCGCCGTCACGGGCAGCTGCATCCTGTCCTTCTGTCCATTAATTTGCCCATCTTGTGCTTAAAACTAGCTGGATTACTTTTTAGCTCCACTTGCTTGCTCTCGGCGACTTCTTCCCTTTGATCTCCTTTTGTAGCCTGTATCTTTCTCTGTCGTGCCGGCTGTGATCTTAGCAGACCACTGCCCTAAACTATGTGGTGCAATCAAGAAAAGTCCTTCTGAGTTCTTCCCTACGGCTGAGCCCCCGGTGGCCGTCCTTGAAGCACAGCCTTGCCAAGCTGTGCTCCTGCCCTCCTCCTCTTCCAGGGACACGGACTTCATCTTGCTCCACTGTCTCCTGCCCGCCATCCTCTTCCTCCATCCACTCCGGCTCCAGTCAAGTTCATAAACTTCAAGCTGGTGACTGATTTTCCTCCCGTCGGTTCTTCATGATAGCGTGACCCCAGTCGTGTATCTCTTCAATGGCCCGATGCTGTCTGAAATCCGTATTCTCTCCCTTTTATTCTTCTGCCCGCTGATGGCTTGTGTTCTGTGCTCTCCTGCTTCCCGGTGTATTCTCTGCCCGTCGCCTTTATACCCCAGACCTCTCTCGGTTTAGTTTTTCTTCCCGGGGACCCAGCTGTTCTTCTCCTCTTTGTTATTCCCAGTCTTTGGTTTCTTCTTGTTCTGCATCACGTCAAGTTCCTTTGTCAGCTTTTCTTTTGCAGTTGCTGGTGTTTCTCCCCATCCTTCTTGGGATCTGACCTTTCACGGCCACACGGCCCCTCCAAAGGTCCTGTTGTCCAGCAGCTCTCTGCAAACTTCACATTGTCTGTCTCATTCACACTTCATCTCTCTCCGACCGTGTGTGAAGATTCCCTGTCTGAACTCTTCTCACTTCTTTCCAGCTCATTTCTGGAGCTCGGCTCTGCTCTCCAAGCTGAGCATGTTCCAGGCAAATAGTCATCCACAGGCACATCCCTTTCGTACCTGCAGTTCATCACCTTCATTGTCTTCTCCAGACTTTGGATCCCATCCACGGGAAGCGTCCCTCTTGAGCTTCACTACATCTTCTGCATCCCCCAAAATAATAATAGGAGATTAAAAGTCCCACGGGTTTCTCCACCCATAAACTCTCTTTTCTTGCCTCGGTTTGCTCAGATGCCACCTTGCCCATTGCTTGCCCACTGCTTACCCATCAGTCTGTTGCCCAAAGGGGCCCTGCTCTCTCCTTGAAGGTTGGCCGCTGAGCATCTCTCAGAAGCCAGGAGAGGCAGCAGCTTCCCTCGTGGACTTCTGTATGAACCGCAGCCAAACCACAGGCTCCACAAAGGGAAAGAGCGAGAAGGACGCGGGCAGAGGAGCAACCCACGCGTCAGACCCTGCTCCTCCCTCCGCCGGTGGAAATCCCAGCCCAAAGAGGGTGATGCCTTCTTTAAAATGCTGGGGATCATTCTCGGTGAGCTCGCTGCTGGTTTATGTCCGTGTTGTTATTTTTCCTCTGGAGATGTTTCATGTGCTGGAAGTGACAAATTTACATTATTGGAGAATTATTGTTTCTGCTTTTGTCCTATGTTTTATTCATTGTAAGCCATTACTTTAATACGGCTGTGATTACGTTCCTGGTCGAAAACGGGCCACCTGTGGCATTTTACACCAAATGGCCATAAACCAGTACACCCAAAAATCAGGTGAGCAAAGCCCTGCAGAAAGGATGCTTGTGCTTCTGAGCTCACAACTGTGAGTCTCAGCTTATCGTGCTGGTGAAACAAAGACCATCTTTGAATTGCAAGACGAAGGCGTCTACAGCAACCCTGGCTCAGCTCTTACCCCTCAACCTGCTTCCTCTGGGTTAAACAGGGAACAGTGAGAAGAAGCTCAGCAGTCTCCTGATTTAGCTTCCCATCTCTATTACTATGTATTTGAATGATGCTGAGCTATTGCGTATTTAAATGATGGTCATATTCCAAGTCCTTTCTAGGGCTGAGGCTGTATTTCTACGAGAAGACGTGGCCTGTCCTTTGGAGCAGGTTCAATCCCAACAAAAGTGGGTCCATTTCTGAAGCTGCCACACATGTTACTGCAAGGTGTTTGGTCATGGGCTGCCCAGAGAGGTGGTGGTGTCTTCTGGACAGGTTCCTGTGCAACCTGTTCTAGGAGGACCTGCTTTGGCAAGGAGGTTGGACTAGATGACCTCCAGAGGTCCCTTCCAACCCTATATTATATGTGATTCTGTGCTGTGGAGGCCAGCAGCATCAACGAGTTGAAAGTAATTAGGGAAATTAATAGAATAAATTGTGGGTGTAGTCTCTGAAAGCTGAAGCTCCTCAGCTGCAGATAGTTGCAAGCGAGGTGTGATGGCAGGACCTCTCCCCTTTGACTTGGCATCTGCTGGTGACCCTGCACGGAGAAGCTTCTATCAGAGCATCACCTCTGCACTTCAGGGAGACAGATCAGAGTATACAGGAATGTTGATTATAACCTTCTGTGCAGTGGAGATGATGGTCCCATCATCCAAACTGAGCGTGGTGAAGTAAGTGAGCAGCAGATTCAGATCTGTGAACCTGCGTTGCCAAATGCTCTGTCCCCCCATCCTTCCTGTCCACAGCTCATTGAAATGGAAGCTCTTTGCCCATTTCTCTCTCAGCTGGCAAACCACGAGGATGTGCAAAACACAGCTACCAGGTCACAATCTGCTGGAGCTCCTCACTCAACTCAGCTTCGCCTTCTCCCAGAGCTTCCTCAAGCAGCCAACAACACCACCTCCCCGAGAAGTCACCTTGGCCCATGTGTGGGGCCAGTGGTGGTTTTCTGGCCTCTTGAGAAGCTTCTGGTCTCCTGAGGCTTAAATTATATTGTGAGTATTTTTCTTAATAGCTGTTCCTTAATTTTTTAATATTTATATTAGTGAAGATACATTGAATAGGCAGGAGATATTATCAAGGACGCATGACGCAGTAGATGGCTGTTGGAGAACACCGATCAGCTTTCACTCTTAGAAGTTAATCTTCAAATTGCATGGAAATAACTCCAGAGGACGCCTGATCCGTGCCTGCTTTGGCGTTTCGAGTCCCTCCTGTTACAGCGACGCTTGGGCTGGAGCTTTTCTGCGGGGCGGTGGGGAGGGTGCGGGTGCTGGAGAGAGAGAAGGGCTCCTTCTGCTGCCCTTGGAGAGCTTTGAAATGGGGATTTGCATCAAAGTAAAACTCAGAGGGTTAGCTAAATACTCCTCTAAATATGCAAAGGGATTGAGTTACTGATGCTTGTTATTCTTATCTTACTCCGGGTGTCACAACATCTTTAAGTTCAGTGAAGGTTTCACTTACTAAGAGGGTTGTAAAGATTTCACATTAATTAAGAGGACTCCACCACAAATCTGAATATGAATGAAGTTTGGCTGCTGAACCCAGGGCAGTGAATGCTGTGGGAAGATCAGACGTTAACGAACGTTGATTTAAGAAAAAAAAACCACCACTGAACCACACAAAAAAGCCACAGAAAGCACCTAAAACAACACTTTGGTCTAGTACCTGTTCTGTGAGAGACAAAACCGTTGAGTTCGTGTTGCCAGAAGGAAACAAATAGAATCCAACTAGAATTTCTAGAATCATAGAATGGTTAGAGTTGGAAGGGACCTTAAAAATCATCGAGTTCCATCCCCCCTGCCCTGGGCAGGGACACCTCCCACCAGACCAAGTTGCTCAGGTGAAAATCTGTCCATCAGGAGCCGCTGTGGGGGCTGCCCAGGAGCTCAGAGGTGTCTCTCCTGTGGCAGGTGATTGTTTGAACCTGGGGGGTTCTTCAGTGGAAGAAGGGAGAAAATCTGGGCCGGATTCCGATCTCGAATTTCTTGCTTTGGAGAAGTACCGCCAAGTCCATCCAGCCTCGACTGGTGGTCGTATAACCAAGATAAACAGGAGTGTGAGGGTGGGGGTAGGTGGCTGGGGAACAAGGCTCCCAAGGAAGGAGCTCTCGTGATGAAGATGTGTTTTGAGCAAAGAATGAGAGATATTTTTTTTCCCAAAAAGTGCTTTTTGGGGGAGTTTTTCATACCTGCCAGCGCTTGGAAGACGAGGTTGGTAGCTGGTAGGTCAGGCGAGCAGGTCTCACTCAGGATATCTGTGCTTCTCCTCCAACGTCAACGCAGAGTTGCCGTTGTCTGAACTGGGGCGAGTCCTCTCCTCTGTATGTCTCCGCTCACCTGTGGAGGTAACAGCACTTGAACTGCTTTTGCAAAGCAGTTTTGGGCAATTGGAAGGATGCGGCAGAGGTGCAGAGCATCGCTCCACCTTCTTAAGCAGGACTTGGGGGAAGGAAACGACGATATATAGCATTTTAACCTCGCTGAAATACATTGGGCTTGGCTTTTGGAGTGGAAAAGGGAAAATACGATGGCCTAAATAAATAGTATTTGTCCTCTTAAGCACGTGACATCGTGTGGGTTTTTTTTTCTTTTATTGTCGTTATTTTTTATTCACGGTTCCTTGAGCTGATTCTGGGAATTGTACTGACTGTGGTTATGTTTCTGGAAATGTGCAGGTTGGCCAGATGCAGTGGGGCATGGAGTGAACAGAAAGAGGTTAAATTGATGGATGACCAACAAGAGCAGGATTGTGCCTCAGAAGACCAAGAAACTATCCTGATTAATGGGGTGAAAGAAAATGGTAAGGAACTTAATTACAGTACATGAGGGAGCAGCGACAACTTTGCAAGCCAACTTATTTTCCTAATTCCTTTCGTGTATTTAATTGTAGCAGTTTGCAGGTATCTCTGTGATGTGGAGCAATAGGGTGAATTGGTATTTGCTGCACAGATGTCACTCCAGCTATGCATCTAAACCTTTTTAGGTCTTAACAAGTACTGCTTTTGGCCATGCGTACCCATGGTTGGAAAGCTTTCTGTGCACATGCAGGTTGAATTATGGATTTTGTTTTGGTTTCTTAGGGGAAAAAAGCCATAGAAGACCGTGTAGCCCCTCTGTCTGTTGGGAATCTTTCCCTCTCTTAGCAATTACTCATGAACCCACTAGCCAAGCTCAGCAAAATTTGACTGAAGGGTGCTGAGTCCCTACAAACTGGGGAAAAATTAGAGGTGGGGTAGAAGCAGCAAACCAAGATTAGCACCCATGGGAAGGGAAGGTTGGACTTGTGGGCTTGTCTGTTGACTTTTCTGCTTGGCCTGTTGGCCACTGGTGCTGCTGGCCATGGTTGTGCTCCTGGGAGCCACAAAGTCATTCCAGCTTCCATCGACATCGGTGGGGAAGGATCAGCCCCTTCCAGCAGCTGCCCCAAAACACCTACTTCTATCCGTATGTGTTTAATCAATTCCATACTTGCTTCCAAAAGCAATAACTAATAAGGAATAACGGTGTTCTGCTGCCTGAAAACTTGACTGAAGCGAATATCCCTCTGAGCATTTTCTCAAGTGGTTTGGAGTTCAGTCACTAGTCACAGTACCTGCTGGTCCAGTGTTGAGATGTAACTTGATATTTGCATTCTTTGCCACTTTTTAATGTTTAATTTTATGGCTTTTTACATTTTGTATTGGCCTATAAATCATGAGAGAGATGAAGGTATTTATTTAGATATAAATTTGCCCCTATCACGTATCAAGGACTTGGTCCTCTGACGTCTTGCACGTTCCAATCCTTCTGTCGTCTCAAAACAAGGCGTGTGGAGGCAAATGTTCTTCTTGTTCATTATCGAAAACCTGGAGTGACTCCAGCCACAGGGGTGCCCGTGGGGACCCCACAACGTGTGCTGGTGGCAGGTGAATCGTACGCTTGTTCTTGCCCCTTCGATGTAATTTTGGAGGTCTGTCTCCTTCATGACCACACGTGGTAAAGCTGCCGTTGATGCTTGGAGCTACAAGGAGTTTTTCTAGCCATGGTCCCCTCATCTAATCTAATAGGCAATAAAATCGGTGCTTGCCTGCTCAGTGAAGGTGGCTGACTTCTCGAATCTGATACCACTTCCATGGGATTTGACTAAACAGGGTTTCAAAAGTGCTTTAATTAAGCCTTGCAGTGTGGGAGCTGCTGTCGCATCCAACGTGGTGAGCCAGCAAGTGGCTCTGATGCCACCACCGCCCCGTCACTGGCACTTGGGGACGGGGCTGATGCTTTCTGCCTCCTCTCACCCTAAATATAAAGGGGTGCTGCCTGCAGAGAACCCAGAGCAGCCCTTGGGTCACTGCAGTGCCCAGTTCGGGACCGGTCTCCCTGATTCACACCAAAGTCACTTCACTGTTTTTCCGCTTGCGCTGCCCACGTGCTTTTGGAAGGTTGTTGAGTTAAACCGGGAAAGGTGGTGCTGCTTCTCCAGCGGTTTGGGGTTTTTTCTTTAAGTGTGGGGTTTTTTTGGAGCATGGTTTGCTTTAGAGCATCAATTAAACATGCGCCTGATTTTAGGGTGATACAAGCTCCAGAAAACTTTGGCATTGGTATATTTCCCAGGAGATAAGTTCGCTTACGCAAGGGTAAACCTAAAGGAACACCCAGAGAGAGTTTACTTTATAGAGCGGCATCTCTGTGTAGTGAGTGTGGCATTTGAGATCGGATCCCAGCTTTCTATCTCCCCCCTCTTTTGAACCTTACGGCATTCACAGACATTCTTCTTTCATCCTCAAATTTTCCATGCTTCCTGTCGGCTCCCAGCTGGTTTTTATTTCATTTTACTCCTGAAGTGGAGCTGCAGTGGTTAATTTGTTTTGGTGCTTAAGGAAAAAGATACCACCTCTGCATTTCTGATCTGAAAACTGGTGGGAGGGACTCAAAAATCAGCTTTTTTATTTCTTTCTTCTTTAACCCTTTTTGAGGGCAGGGAAGCAGCGCAGCTTTCAGGCGAGTCAGCCTGGTCTCTTGCAAGCCATGTGTGCTGGAGATGTTGACAGGCCTTCTCCTTTGGTTTGTATGGTGTTTGGGAAGCTGTTTTGAAGTCCTTGGAGCACCGCGCAGGTCCCGCTGAGCTTGCCTGGACGGGCTTAAGGCTTTCCCCATGGCTCCATCCCTAAGGTCCCCACAGCACAAAACTGCTGGGAGCTTTTGGGGTGAGATCGGGGGGGGTTTTGACCTCCTCTCGGTTTTACACTCACAGAATCATAGAATTATCTAGGTTGGAAGGGACTTTTGAGATCATCTAGTCCAACCATCAACCTAAACTCTGATAAAAAAACAGCAACTCATCACTGAACCATGTCTCTCAGCACTGTGTCAACCCATCTTTTAAATCCCTCCAGGGATGGTGCCTCAACCGCTTCCCTGGGCAGCCCGTTCCAAGGCTCCAGAACCCTTTCTGCGTAAACATTTATCCCGATACCCAATCTGAACCTCCCCTCAGCATCCTGTCCCGCTCCCTTTTCATGTTGCCGGTGGTACCTGCGCCCACTCCAGCCTTCCCTGATGCCGGTTGGCATCGCTGCCCGGGGGAGACTCGCTGTTCTCTCGTTTTATTTTAATAAAACACTTGTCGGGGCGGGTCGCAGCAGCCCTGGAGGGGCCACATCCCTTCGGATGCCCCGTTTCTCACCACAGCCTGCTGCTCCAGCTGCATTTTAAAGCGCTTTTCCCACCTTGGAAAGCCTGCGCTGCCCCCACTCTTGCCCCCTCTCCCCCAGCCGTCAGCGGAGCCACCGAAAAGGTAAGATGTGAGCCACGACACAAGCACCGGGCTCAGCCCCCAGTCGGCCAAGGGTTCCAGCTGGTGTGAATGGACACACTGGTATATTATGGGCTGGTTTTTTGGTTGGTTTTTTTTTTTTTTTTTTTTTAATTCATTTCCTACTGCTTTCTTCTAAAACAGCTCACTGTGAGNGAAAAGACGTCGTATTTAAATTTCAAGGGTCATATCGGCCGCTGAGCCAGAAGTTAAATAAAAGTACATTCATAACTTCATTCTGCCATAAAAGAGCGTGTCGAGGTAAAAATAAAAAAAAAAACTGTAGGTTAAAAAAAAAAAAAAAGTCCTTACATTATTTAAAAAGACATTTTTAGAGATTGGGGAAGAATGGCAAAAACCCACAATAATTCTAAGAATAATTGCTTTAAACTCCGTGTTATCTTCTGCTTTCCCTTGGCGTGGACAGTGACAAAAAGACCACTGGGCTTTTAAAAATCACCGTAACTTTCTGACTCTGGAGCAGTCATGCCCTTCAGGTATGTTTAAGCTGCAGGCGCCGCAGGGGGGGACGCTTTGTTTCTTTAAGAATCTTATTTTTTTCCATTAATTTTTTTTCAACGTTAATGGGAACATTTTTTATTAGGCTTGTTTTGTTTTTTTAATAACCTTGTCAGATTTGAAAGGCAGTATCCAGGTAACGGTATGTATATGAGGAAGAAAGAACGGCTGGTTTTGGTTTTTCAACCGTACTCTTGTACCTCTTCCAGCTGGCTGCAGGGGGGGGGAGTGTTTACCTCTCCCTTCCTTGCACATCACCACGTTAATTAGATCCAGAAGGGAAGGATCACGCTCCCGCAGGAAGGGCCTTGGCCGCTTCCCCAAGGAGCGGTTGGGAAACGTCGCCGGCGAGCCCTGGGGAGACGGGGAGCGGGGTGGCGAGCCCCGGCGGAACTGCAAGGCGTGTAAACCCTCTCTCTTCTTTCTCCTTTCTCTTCTCCCTCCCTTTCCCTTCCCTCCCTCCCAGAACCGCACTCCCTGGATGGCGATGAGAGGCCTTGCACCGCCGCCGAGGCTGCGGTCACCTTCTCAGCCCTGACGACAGCCCAGAAGGAAAACCACGCGTGCCACCGGGCGCTGCCTCCCCTGACTTCAAAGAAGCCCTGTTTGCTGAGCCCCCCGTCGCCTCTGAGGCTGACGGATGTCCCCGAGCACGCCTCGGATGACTCCTCCGCCCACGCCATCTCCCTCACGTCCTGCGTGACGAAGGGCATGAGCTCCTGGTCGCTGCCGGGCGACTGCGAGAAGGCTCCCTTCACCATGATGGAGCCCGGCGGGATGTCGGCGCTGACCGGTGACTGCTTGATGCAGCCCAGCCGGACCTGTCTGGGCTGCTTTATTGAATCAAAGGACGGCATTGATGCGGAGCCGGGAATAAGCTTGAAAGTGGGGGATATAAATAGGGATTATGACACCTGTTCGGTCTCTGATATAGGGATTCACTGCATGAGCACAGGAGAAACCATGAGATATGGGGATCAACTGCTTTCAGACCAGCTTTTAAGCTTCCCTATGCATAAATCGAGGGCAGCGGACAAAAGAGATGCAGAAAAATCTGACAGTGATTCAGAGGACCCCACTCAGAAAAATTATTACGAGGGATTACTATTAGACAAATGCAATGGTGAGGAACCTTTACTAACAAATCCCAACCAGGAATGGGGCTATTTTGAATCTTTCATTAGTGAAAGTAAAATTGAGCTGCTTGACCTCTGCTCCAAGAATGAGCTTTCTGTAAATCTGTTTTCCGAGGAAGACGTGGATAATTACATGTTCGATGATGACGATTCCACCTTGGGAAGTGATGTCTGCTCCCTAAAGATTAGATATGAATCTTTCCAGGACAACGTGCGGGAGAAGACCACCACCCTACAGGAGGATGCCCAATTCAACTTCTTCCCCAGCGTGTTCAGCAACTGCACCAAAAGAGACAGCAGGAGCACCCTCAAAAGGGGGCCCGGCGGTGCCACCGACCCTTCGCAATTCAA
Organism: Pedionomus torquatus; assembly: GCA_013398155.1. Taxonomy (NCBI): domain Eukaryota; kingdom Metazoa; phylum Chordata; class Aves; order Charadriiformes; family Pedionomidae; genus Pedionomus; species Pedionomus torquatus. The sequence goes on from VZRU01019373.1 coordinate 168,772, forward strand.
ATCGGAGGAAGGCATCATCTGGGGGGAGGAGGAGGAGGACGGCGAGGAAGAGGATGGCGATGAGGAGGAGAAAGCTGCCTTAAACAAATCTTGCAACAGCACGGAGATGGTGCAGTACGTGGGCTCCAAGAGGAGCCACTTCTTGGACTCGGTGAATTCCACGGAGGACTCCGGGGAGTTCAGCGATGACAGCACTTGCACGGAGTCCTCCTTCGACGTGCTGCGGGATATCAAGGACTGCAGCCGGTACCTGTCCCGGGACCACTCCAGCTCCTTCATTCAGCAGAACTATGGGTTGCGGGCGAAGAGGAAAGTGCGATACAGCGACGACTACCTGTACGATGTGGACTCCATCGAGAACGAGAAGATCCTGGACAAGAAGGAGTGGCTCCCGGATGGGCCCAAGGAAGAGGACGACGACGAGTGGTGCCCCAAGAAGCGGCGAAAAGTCTCTCGCAAGGAGCCCCCCGTTATCATCAAGTACATCATCATTAACAGGTTTAAAGGGGAGAAGCATATGCTGGTGAAGCTCAGCAAAGTGGATGCCAACGAGACAACTGTTACCCTAAACGAGGAGCTGCTCAGCAAATACGAAAAGCTGGCCCCACTGAAGGGCTTCTGGCAGGAGAGGCAGCAGAGCCGGCTGGATTTGCTCAGATCGTCTCTCTACCACAAGCAGAATTTCTATCTTAACGGCTCAGATGCTTCGTTCCTCCCTCACCCACGGAAGCGAAAATGCAAGCTAGCAAACAGGCACCGGATTCAAAGAATTAAAGCCATCGAGCAATCAGTGAACAAGCTGGGCTCTTGCTCCTCTGATCACAAGCAGCCTTGCAGCAGTAAAGAGGACGCGGGCCTGAAAGGGCTGCCGGCGTTAGCCATCGCCACCCCCAGCTGTGCCAACGGATTACACGTAAATGACATCCCGGGCATCGCCGCCCTGAAATGCAAACCGCAGGAGCGGGAGCACAAGGGGACGGAGAGGAAAGTGCTCCGCAGGATCAAATTCAAAAGTGAAGCCAGGTTGAAGTGCAAGAAGATCAAAGCTGCCGCCAGCACGACGGAGGGCTCCCCGGCGCTGGAAAACCAGGACTCTGCAGTGCGCCTGAAGGACGAAAACGTTCCTTGTGCTTCAGACAGCTCCCATCTCCCGGAGTGCCACGAGGATAAGGTTGCTAAAAATTCTCCTTTCCTACCATCCACCTCCTCTTCAGACAAGCCTCTGCCATCTGCTAATATCACCACCAATGTACCCCTGATTCCCGGAGGGTATCTGCAGACGTTGTTAGATGCTTCTGATTTGTCGAGCAACACCAGTATCTCCTACTTCGCCCAGCATCCCTCCGAGCAGCAGCAGCACCCGCTCCCCAGCATCGTCCCAGCAGAAAAGCCCTTCCCGGCTCTGCAGCCGGCGCAGAGCTGCGTCCTCTCCCCTCCCTCCGAGTCGGAGCTCCAGCAGTCGCCCGGCCACTTGGAGATGGAGCAGAGCAGCTTCGGCGGCATGTGGCCGGCCAGCAAAGCCGCCGCCGGGGGCAACCGCCAGGACTTCCCCGGTGACCTGCGGGACGCGGCCGGGCTGACGAGCGAGTTCGGGGGCGGCGGTGGCGGGGGTGCCCCCGGCGCAGACGGCCTCCCCGCCTCTGGATACACTCGAGTCAATCTGAATAGCAGCAAATTGCTCTACCAAAAAAATTACATGCCGGATAGCCAACAAGTGCAGTCTGATGATTCTTATCAGTCATGTCATTTTAATAATGGAGAGGGGCGCTTTCATTTCCAACGAGGTACACTAAGTACAGATGATGGCAGGCTCATTAGTTTTGATTCAGTGGGTTCATTGTCAGTTAGTTCTAGCAATTACAGTTCTTTAAGTTTAAAGTCTTGTGAAAAGGACGGCGAGGATGATATTAATGACGATTTCTTGGCCCACTGCAGTCCCAAGCTAGTGATCCAGCAGAGCATAGATGAAATCACCCCTTTGAAGGAGTCCACGGACCTTTTAGACATTTCCAACTTCACGCCCGATAAGTTCCGCCAGTCGTCGCTTTCGGAGATGTCCCCTCCGGACACTCCCAACCTGTCCCCGCAGATAGCTGGCTCCGACGCCAAGCCTCTGGGCACCCTGAAGGGCTTTCAGGAGAGCCCCCAGGCCGCCCTCAACAGCTCCGAGAAGGTCAAGTGGAACTGCGGGGTCCTGCAGACCGAGGATCAGGCAGATAATGGGTTTGCTTTAAATAATCACCAGTTCCAGTTCCATATGTTCAACGATGAAGATTCTGTCAGCCTTCTCGAAAAGAGTCCATGCTTGTCAACATTTAATGAGCCATCTGGTCAAATTAGCACCAATAGCAAAGTGTCAAAATCGAAGAGGAAAAGTTCATCCAGCAAGAATGTGGGTACAAACCAAAGCTCTTCCCAGAAAGCCACCCGGAAAAAATCGCCCAAAACCAACAAAGGAACCGATAAGCCCCAAGGGAAAAACTCCAGGCAGGCGCCCAAATCCACCAGGAAAGGGAAAAACGCGGCAGGAGTCAACGGCGAGAAGGCTCCAGCCGTTGGCGGTAGGGTGGTCAACCAGCTGAGCAACGTGGCCACCGCCACCAAGGGCCTGGCCGAGGGCGCTCAGCATTGCAGCCCGGCCGGGGTCAAACTGGGCAAGCACAACGGGCTCTCCGGAGACTGGGCGCTGGGAAAAGAAGGTGGGACGGGCTGGTCGGAAGCCGGCCTGGGCAACGCCACCAGCCTCCTGGACGACGATCAGAGGGAGTTTGAGGAACCTTCCAACATCCTGTCCAACATCGCGTCGGGCATGGCGGACGTCCAGAGGTTTATGATGGCCTCCATCGAGCCCTTGTGGGGACCTGTCGGCCACAACAGCGTTCCAGACATATTCCGGTCGCCGGAGTCCAACAGCCTGAAACTGAAAACTCTTAAAATTTTGGCAGGGACGTCCCAAGAGGCGAAGAAGAAGGCGAACGGCGGCTCGCCGGGGGCGGCGAAGAACCACAAGTCGAACACCAAGGGCTCGAGCAAAAACGGCAAAGCCACCGCCGGCGACCCCGGTCGCCCCAACTGCTCCACCGGGTTCCCCACGGACATTCACGCTCCCTTTTTTGATAAAAACTATAGTAACCTGAGCACTTTAGGCAATAACGGACCTACCCATAAAAAACTCTACCGGCATAAATCCAGTTCGAAATCGCTGAGGGATGAGAACTGTAAAATAAAGCGAACGGACCGCGAACAGCCCCACAAGGACCCCCCCGTGACAGCTGCTTTTGAGAAACTGAGGTAATGCTGCACCAAACTGGCTGGAATGCCCCTTTAACCTCCCTCCCACCTGCTAAGCCCCGCTGCTCCTCAGTTTTTTCCTTCCTGAATTCAAAAAGTTGCATGAAAAAGGAAAAAAAAAAAAGAAAAGAGGAAAAAAAAAAAAAAAGACGTTCCCCTTTGACAGTTTTGGTTGGTTTTGAGGTTGGTTTGGTTTTTTTTTTTTCCCCTTTGGGTTTTTTGGTTTTTGGTTGTGGTTTTTTTTTTTGTAAATGCATGAAAATACTTCTTACTCGCAAGCTACCTAAAAGAATGAGCGATTTTCTGGCTTGGCTGGGGTTAAAAACACTAACACAGGCTACTCTTTTCTGCTGTTTGGCTTCTTCGGTTTTTAATTACTTATTTATCGGAGGGGGGAGGGTGGGGAACGGGGACAAAAAAAAAAAACAAAAACAGAACAAACCATGATTCTAAACAAACCGTGATTCCACGCTCTTTTTAATGATTTTGACGAGGACAGACTTTTTTTCTTTTTTTCTTTTTTTCTTTTTTTTTTTTTTCCTTGAGCATTTTTTAAAAAAATAAACCCACAAAAAAAAAAAAAANTCAGTCCTGGAAAAGTTATTGGCAAAAAAAAAAAAAAAAAAAAAAAGAGAGGTTATGGTTACGCATCCGAAAGCCAAGATCTCGAAACTTAAAGGCTCTCTTTACTTTTGCAAATGAGAACTCGTTCCTAATTGAGCTTCACGTGGCAATTTTGAGCGCTTTCTGGCCCCCTCTGCTGTTTCTTCTCCTAACCTGCATCATCTAAAGCTGCATCTTCCGCACCCGCCCGCCTTTAGCGCGTTCGCTCCGTCGTGGTGACTCCAGACGAGCTAACTAAGATGGCATCAAATGTTTGATTTTTTCCTGCAGGGAATCAGACTCCATTCTTCTTAAAGCAGAAACAACATTTTTGGGTTTTCCTGTATTTGAAGAAGAGACTCCCTTTTCTAGAAAGACGGTTGATGTTCGTTTGGTTTATTATTATTATTTTCTTCTCTTTTTTTTTTTTTCTTAAATTATTTTCAATTTTTTTTTTTTTGTTGGGGTTGGCTTTTTTTTTTCCACTCCCCCGTCGGTTCCTTTTTCGAAATCTGCCTTGTGGTATGTTGAAATGTTTAAGTGCTGAAAATGAAGAGTTTGAAATTGTGGGAATTTTCTTATACGAAAGCGAAACCTAACGTGGTATTCTCTGTGAAAGACTGTTTTAAAAGTCATACTGTTGTACAGTAGTTTATGCACTATTACCCACAACAACAAAAAAAAAACAAATTGTGCCAAACTATGAACAAGTGACTGTATTGTATATATTTTTACTTCTCTATCAACATTGGGTTGTGAGTGTTTTCTGCAGCTATGCCTTTTGGTTTTACTAGAAACATTCCAGTTGTTAAGTACTAACACCCCCCTCCCCGCCCCCCTTCGAAAGCACCTGTAACTCACGATGGAAACGATAGCGTTCACTTAGACAACTTACCAAAAGTTTTATGGACATGACTAAAAGCGTGCCAAATTTACTTACCTCATTTCATGGATTCACCCTGTGGTTTAAAGCTCATAAAGGGAAAACAAAAAACAAAACAAAACAAAAAAAAAGGAAACAAAAAAAAAAAAGGAAAAAAATGGAA
>VZRU01019374.1:0-18279 GCA_013398155.1 Pedionomus torquatus
CGCCGCTGCCGCCCGCCTGCCCGCCCCTGATGGCCCTGGCAGCTCCGGGGGACGGGCCCGGGGGCTGGGACAGCTGCTCTGCCTCCGTCCCTCCCAGGTCGGCTCCTCGCCAGAAAGCGTCTGCCTCTCCCGGAGTAATAAACCTCCCCTTCGGCTGAGCGTGTTTTCCTGGCGTGAGCTGGTGTTTTATTCCGTGGGCAGGCAGAGGAACTCGGGAGCATTTCATTTCAAGTCAACTATTAAACATACTTTATATTTTTCCCGGCAAACCCCAAGGCCACACAGTTTGGTAAGGCTTGTATTCCCCCTTCCAAAGAGGCAGCAGTTACAGGACATGCCATCTCTGCCTCCTGAGCCCATAAACATACAAAGAGATATATGTTCGAGGCAACACAGAAGTGTTATTCTGTTCAAAATTAAAAGGAAGACATTTGCTCACGCTAAGGAAACCATCCCAGGGATGGGGCGCGACTCAATACCTCATTCAAACCGGCAAACCCTACTTTTTAGAAAATCCATTTTATTTTCAATAGGAGCAGCGCTTTTAAAAAAAAAAACATACCTCAGACATGTCTCGGTAAGTCACAAAATTCACAGCCAGCCCTGGTGTTTGATGTTGCCTGTCAAAAACTCACCAGAGCAGGGTAACTGTCACAGTCGAGACGGTGAACCTGTTACTCTTCCCTCCACTCTGCATCAAGGGAGAGAACACTAATGTTATTTAAATGCGGTTCATTGTTCCTATAAAAATATTTTCTGAAAATGAGTAACAATAATGAAGGAGAGAGAGTATAAAACTGGATTTAGGCCCACAGCGTATAATTTAGTGCCAGATCATACATCTACATACACATGCTGTCTACTATGAAAACACTTTTTAAGACACGCGATGACACCTAACTATATAGTCAGTGCAACATATGCATAAATGCACAGTAACTGATCAACTTTTTAAAGCACTGTTTCCATCATGTTTATTTTCCCAAATGCCAAAGGTGATTATACCTTGTTATAGGTTGGCTGCTCATCAAATTTCAGATTTGCTTTGTCTTTAAGTCATTTCTGTGTTTTCCAAATCCTGCAAAGGATTCAACCCACAAATTTATCGTGTTTAACCCACGGATTTTAGAAAAACCTCTTTTGTGTCTGTGTGTGAGTTTAAAAAAAGAAAGGAAAAAAAAAAAAGAAAAAAAAAAAAAAAAAGAAAAGAAAGGCAAAATAGTCCCAGTTCAACCTAATAACTTGCATGCCACGTTTCAGCTTGGAACAGCTTTATCCGGCAGTGTTACACAACTCGGCTCCAGTAGTTGCCCTGCAGTAAGGGAGAGCACCCTGCCTTGGAGACGCAGAGATTATATAATGGGGAGAAGCAGCCAGGGACGCGTGGCGAATGGACGTCTTTCTTTAAATGGGGGCCAAAACAAAAGAAGTGCCTGAGAACACTGAAACATTTTCTTTTTCTTTCCTTGGAGTTTGAAAATAAAATAAATTGAAATTAAACTAAAAAATATAAGAGCCAGACCAGCACCCATCCTGCTAAAGGAAATGGATTTATTACCCAGGCTTTCTTCTAAGGATTTTTTGGAAAAAAAACCTAGCACTCCTTGCTTTTTTATTTTGTCAAAAGTAGAGATGTTATTCCCTGACCTCTATTGGTATACACAAATGTTTAAAAAAATAGCTTTCTTTTGTCAGATGCCACCTGTGAAAACTGGGAAGAAACCTACTGCTGGGGAATTCTAGGAAGGTCTGGTGTGTTCCTAGTTCAGCTTGGCTCGTTTTGCAGGATAAGGGTTGTATGGCCCTTTCTTGGCCCTAAGTGGTGTTGCCATCGCTCATCTCCCCTTCTTGTTGGGGTTCTGCCCTGTTGGTGCCCCATGTCACTGCTTCCAGCTCAAAGCTTTGCAGGGAACAGAGTCAGAAAGCAGTTTGCGGCGGAAGGTGAGGGACCCGGAGGCAGAGAGCGATAAAACCAGGGCCTTCAAAAATGTTGCATTTGCTCAGTGAGTGGGGTCCTGGGACCCGCAACGCGACACGCAGAGCTTAGCTCTGCCACGGAGATTTCAACTATCATGTGCTGTCAGCAGGGACCTGGACTGCTGAGGACTGGAAGAAGGATGGAGGCCGATGAGATGATGCTGTGTGCTTTCCTGGGATGGGTAATCCAGGCAGTCTCTCTTCATTGGAACCACTCAGGTGAGTGAGTCCTTCTGTGAGGCCCCATCCAGCGTGTACATGATTCTCTGCTTTCCTCATAGGGTTTCTTCTCTCCATCATGTTTGGGGGTTGAATCCTTTCATGTGAACCAGTTTAAGAGTCAAAGCAACAAAGTGACACATATGCCATGCACAATACAAGGGCCACACAAGTTGGGTGCTGTAACCCCTCCTGCAGCACTCCCCCAGTGCACCCCAAAACCATTGACCACCTTTAGGACGCGCTGCCATGAAATAAACCACCCATTTGGCTCCTGAAGGGGGGGGCTTCCTCCTCAGCACAGCGCAGCGATGGCTCAGTACAAAAAATTTTACCACGTCTACAAATGACAGCGTTAAGTTTATCTCATCTCCCACAATGCCGAAATGCTGATGGATGCACCACAATTCATTTTCTACTCCCACAGTCCTCCTCCTACACTCCACCTTTTCATTTCTCTACTCCTACTCCTGCTCCCGTTTTCCACTCCTCTACAATACAATATCTCCTATCATCCTTAGCATCAACTTGTATTTTTTTTCAAATTAAAGACCTGAAGATTGCCTTTTATCATCATTGGAATAAAGAAGAGCCTTTTATTCATATTCTGGGTTCGAGGCAGCCAAAATAAAGGATCTGTACTGTCTTTTTACTACCTTCTGTATAATTCACTTTCTGAGGTTTTGATCAAATTCAGCAGGAGATTACATGAAGCTGAAAGCACTCGTACTCTATGTACAGCCCTTTTTTCTACATGCATGTGTGCAGTGAGAGACTACAAACGTTTTAACAGAACAAAAAGCAATGATGAAATACCAGTTTGATCCTGGCATCATAAGAGCTGGGAGAAATCTTATTTTCTGAGGAAGGGTGGGGGAGTTCAGCACCTCCAGTTTCCTCCCACATCTCTCTGAATGGATCAACTTTGATTTGCAGTTCACATTTCCGAGGAGCCTGGGTATCAGAAGGGTGGTGTGGCATTTCAGTCACATCCCCTCCCAGCCCGGGGTGACTGAGGGTGTCCCCACACAGCAGAGTTTGGACATGTTCTGGACAGACAGGCCATTCGCACTGCCCAGCTGAGGGAGTTCAAGGTGCCTGAAGCTATCTCAACCAGTCCAAGGCTTCTTATACAGCAGCTGGAGAAAGGGAGTCCCTCTGCAGTGTATTTTGGAGCAGGATCTTAACTGCTGTGAGCTACCTCCTGGGAGCACACACCTCTCCCCACCTAACAGATGAGAACCACAAAGGGAATTTAAGAATCTGCTAATCCCTCACCCTGATTTAGTGGTACCCCCTTTCCATCCTGACCTTTGTCTCCTGCCTCGCACAGCAGTGCTCACACATGGGTTCAGCTGGCCCAGGGAGAGGTAGGACACATGGAGGACGAATGGGCAGAGACAGACTTTGAAGTCGGATACACCAAGTCCCAGTCCTTAGATAAAAAAATTTGTGCCACCCAATAGCTGTCAGAGTACATGCTGATGTGGGGGGTGAAGTTACCTTCTCTCAGCTGCACTTCCTCCATACACAAAGTTGAAGATCCTGAATTGCTCCCAGTAGAGGCAGTGAGGTCCTTCTGGATTTACATCTGTATGGCCAAAATTATAACCGGGAGCTGGCCATACTACCTGCTTGCCTCAGTGGGGACATATTTCAGAGTCAAGAACTGCCAGATCCTCACACAGCATGGTGCAGATCCAGCCCCCGGAAAGTCTCCAGACAGCCCACCCCTTCTTCTCAGAGGAGATGGGAAACCACGGTTGGAGATGTGAGAGCTGCCCAAAGAGCCAAACACCATCTCCTTCGTCTCCTCACCACCTGCCAGGGGGAGCTGGGCTGCTGTGACTGAGGCTCTTGCAGCAGCTGCTGTATCTTCCGTGTCCTCATCTTCCTCTTCCTACTCCTGCTTCTTTTGCTCCTCCTGCTCCACCTCTTCTTCTTCACCAACAGCAATCAATAGCAAGTCTCCAATCTGGACAGCAACGACCCACAGCCAACACCTTTCTCCTTCCCCAATTTATCTGTAGCAACTGCTATGGCAGGGAGGGGCTGGAAGGCTCAATGGGTGCTGCTGCCAGGAGGAAGGGTGAAAGGGAGCCATCAAGAGAGGTGAGGGCAGGGTTATGCTCCCCAGACTGGGAGATGCAGCTCACATTTCAGATGGGCTACTAAAATCTTGGTGCAGACCTAGTGACTGCTGAGGTTGGACCACCCTGGCTTAAAAGAAATGCTGTAGTAAATATTTATTTAAATAAATAAAGTCTTTAGAAAAGAAAAAAAAAAAGTATTTTTTTAATTAAAAATAGCTAGCAAAAATATTTACAATGTATTTTTTGACAATTCTCTTTGATGTTGTTCATACCTCATTTGTCCTCAGCATCTGCAAAAATGTAAACAATTAGGATTTGAGGGCAAGGTTTCATGGAAACCATCTCTAAGTTGCACTCTTTGAAGGAATCTGAATTTAATTTTAAATTTCCTTGTGCAAGAGTTCATGTCAGAAGCGCTTATATGTTTTTCCAGTCAGAGAAAAGAAATAGTAATACAACGTTACTGGTTGGTGCTCTTAATGTAGCTCAAATTCCTACTCAGTGTGACTCTTACTTAGCATTTGGACAAAACCACATTCACTGAATGAGCTCAAATTAGGCATGCGTTGCTGGGAACAAGCATCTGCTGCCACATTTCATAAACAGAAGAAGGTAAACTAAAGGAAATATTTCACAAAAACTCATCTCTCAACTCTCTCACACTCTAGGCTCAAGACCTCCCGTTTAAACATATGTCCTCTCACACCCACATATACACATCCATAAGCGAAAGACTGAACTACAATATGCCCAAGAAATGATCCTTAACAGGATCAATACGATAAATACCAAAGGTAGTGTCTGCGTAGCTATATCTGTTTTTAATGTGTCATGTACAATCACTGGCTGTGATGTAAAAACAGAAGGCAAGAGTTTATCAGGTTTCAGATTCAGCTGAATCACCCGGCCCACCCCTATGCAAAGGCCAATATGCCTGGAAGTAAACACAGTTCAAGTGGTGTGTATGTTTTCCAGGGTGTTGGGTTTCTGTTTTGTCGTAAATATGATTTATTGCAATATTCTCCCACATCCTACAGCCAATGTTTCAACATTTTCAGGTGCGTTTCTCATTTCTTGTTTTCCTTGATATATTGCTGGAGGAAAAGCTGACTGGCTTCGCATGATAGCTTTTGTATATTAAATAATTTTATTGTGTTTGAGCAACAAACTAAAAACAGGGCTCTTGACAGTTACGGTATAATTCAGTGGTTTCTCTTCAGCCTGTAGGAAGGAAAATTCATGGCGTGGTACAATGCAATGCTTGACAACTATTTCATCTCCTTTTCCTTTGTTTCACTGGAAAACTGATAGCTACCTGTCATCAACCAGCGAAATAATGTATAACCAGAATCAACACGGAGGCTGTGGCATAGTGAAGGCTTACTTTTAAAAACAAATATATTTTTCCATTGTTGAATTCATGCTCGGAACGCATATTTTTATATGTATACAACTGTATTTGCATACAAATGAGTGCATTATGTATACACTACACAAATGCATATGCATGGTATCTTTATATACATCTTACACTAGATTTATATAGATGCAAACACAGCTAGACAGTAATAGTAAGACAGTATTTTGACAAATGTGCATATATTCCAATGCTGCTGGTGACTAACACATTACAGAAAGCAGTGCTTGGGCAGGATGCTCAATAGGTAAGGTTTATAGTGTAAAAATCTTGTCCACGGCGTAAACGTCCGCAGAAGGATGACAACCCCAGGGAGCTACACTCTCTTGCTTCTTGTGANATTGTCCACGGCGTAAACGTCCGCAGAAGAAGGATGACAACCCCAGGCAGCTACACTCTCTTGCTTCTTGTCAAACGCAATGACTCCGTGCTTTTGTTCTCTCTCTGTAAAATGGGTATAAAAAATGCCTGCCCGTTGCCACCCTCTTAGTTAACTGTCTAAGTGCTGTGAGATGTGGTGCTGCAAACACAAACCTTGCTGACGCCTGGCCTGCAAGGAGAGCGTACTGATGAAACTGAAACTAGCAAGGTCCCAGCAGCAGGTTTTGCTTAAAGGCAGAGGTACAACACCTACCGCCCTGAAAACAGATAAGAGGAGCAACCAGTAGTTTCAATTTTACATTTGCATCTGCCGGGCCCCAAATAGCGAACCTCCACCAGGATCCGATGAGCTCGTGCCTCATGATCAGCGATAAGAAGACACATGGCAGGTGGCAAATTGGTGGCTTCGCTTTTTATCTGAGAAGGAGATGGGGATCTCCGATGAGATTCAGGAGGGGGCTTCAGGCAGGGAAAAGCACCGGGTGCAAAGGGGTAAATGGTGGGGCTGTTCAGATCTGTCCACCCACACGTTACAGAAACACTGCTGCAAGCTGCAAAGAAATCAGCAGTGGCTCCCCGTGAGCCACCCACTTTCACTCTTTGCTCCAGTTGCGGCTACCAACCTCACTGGCTGATGAAGCCCCAACCCCCCCAAAAAATCCAAGTGAACAAAACCAATCTAGAGTCTCAGACAGCAACTGAGTTCTCCGATAGGTCTTTTTTACCGGGCTGGGGATTGGTTCATTGAGGCAAAGACTCACAAGGATACCTCATCCTCTCTGATGAGTGCCAGAGCTGCTGGAGAATGGGAAACACAGTGAAGGGGCAGAAGGCAAAGGGTGAGCTGAGAAAAAAAAGAGAAGAAGGAAAGGGTGGGGGGAGACAAGGAAATCACAAAGATAAATAACAAGAGAAAAGCCATCAAGAAAGAAAGAAAAGGGAAAGAAAAAAGCAGGAAAATGAACACAAAATGAAAGAAATTAGTCTTGGTCAGTGTATGCAGAAAGAGGATCTGCACCCCAAATTGCAGATATTGCAAAACAAAGAACTCACAAGACTATTTAAAAGGCACTGAAGCACTGTCATCCCACAGATGTACCTCCAAGGGACAATGGGCAACCTCCACGGTGTCCAGGGCAGGTCTGCACGGGTGTCTCCTAGAGGCCCCACCTTAGCCACATTCACTCCCCCACCACAGTGTGCCTTGGAGGGACTGAACAGCCGAATGGATTCAGAGCTCCTGCCTCTGGCGCAGTCAGAAGTAATTTTGCATTTCCAAAGTTCACACTGAAGTGAAGCCCGCCTGGGCAAGTGTGTGTTGCAAAGCTGGTCCTGCACCTCACTTTCTGCCACACATCAGCCAGTCCCTTTAATCCCGGGACATGACTGTTGTTGCCCTGCAGTCCCCTCCAACTCTAGACTAAGCACCCCTAAGTCTAGACTAAGCATCCCTGGGCTGCTTCTCTGCAGTGTTTCCAGCAAAGCCAGGTGGTGCTGCACAAAGACACAAGATTTGGAGTTGGCAAAGGAGCCCTCACCTGGTGGTGCTCTATCCCAAATAGCAGGGCACAACACATCAACTGACAGGCTCAGAGATGCCAGGGACTGCCATCTTTTGATGAAGTGATGTAGCAAGTGGCCAACTGCTCTCTCTTTGACCCACCTGAATAAATTCCAAGGCACCCTCACCTTTTCTTGCTAGCGTTCAGCCCAGGAGGACCCAGAAGTGATGGCCACTGAGTGTTTGGATACACACTTGAAGAAGGACTCAGGAGAAGGATTCAGAAGTCAAAATAAAATGGACAAGGGAAAAAAATAATTTTAAAAAATTCCTTCACATAAGTTGGTTTGTTAAACAAATTGAGCCTTGTATAGTTAGGTAGCAAAAGGTAGCAAAACTACCTTTTTACACTACTGGAAATTCAGTGCAGAAAAGCAGGATTGCCTGCTACTTCTCCAGATGTGTCTTCCTTTCAAATCAGATCTTCCTACAATTATTTTTTTAGTGAAACCATTTTTTACAGCTTTTTTTTTTTTTTTTCTCTCCCTTATTCATATACACCTAATCTTACTCTTTGTAAAGTCACCATGGTGTGGTTGAAAAGTCGCTTTGCAAACAAGCAAGGAGCACACTTTTCTCACAAGACTCAAAAAGCATTACCCTCTCTGCATATGAAACTTCCTGCAAAATAAGACTTCTATCACGAAAGATGCTGAAAGTGTTACATTAAGGCTTTAACAGAGCCAGGCAGAGCTGCCTTCTCTGTTTTTCCTGAACAAGCCTTTCCAGCCACTCGTGATGTCAGGAGGCACCATTCAGACAAATAACAGCATCCCACATCTCTGTGGATTCTCCTCAGCCTCCATAAATAGGCACTTTCTTTGCTGGTCCATCATGTGAATCTAATGAGGGTTTTTTTTAATATTGGAACTAGATCAGGAGTGAAAATACAGGCATCGGTCTTACACTGTCTAGACTCTTCTTCCTCAATCCCCTGTTAGTGGAGGGGTGCTTGGGGTGTGAAGCAGACATACAGCCTCTTCCAGAGCAACACTCCAAATCCAGCACAGCAGCAAGTAAACTGCTCAACATCAGTTCTCCAAACCAGCCAGGCTCCATGCCCGAGCCTGCCAAAATGCACAGAGGTGAGGAAAGGACTTACCCTCCCTATAGCCACGAGGCTGTGGAGGTGATTTGGTTTGTCACCAACTGTCTCCGGCTTTGTCACCCTGGAGATTGACCAATGGACAATAACTGCATTTTTACACTTCTTGTCTTACAGTGTTGGCACCTACATCATTCAGACCCCTCCAGGGCACCGACTTTAACCAGTGCTGAGCATCTGGCAGCTTGAAGAGAGGGAGGAAGAGTGAGGAAGACAATGTACTGTTATCTTTTGGAGGTCTCTGTGAAGGGTGGGAAGGTAGCTCAAGAATGGGCCTAACTGGTGAGATAAGAAAAAGAGAAGAAAACAAGGAGAGAAGACCAAAAAGATGTCATCAGTGTTCCTGAACAGCTATGAGTATCTGGTAGCTGAGAGGGGAGATGATTGTAAAATTCCCCATTGAGTACTTTGAATTTCTCAGTAGCTGACTGGTTATCAAAGGCTGTAGTTTCTAGACAGTGATGGGCAAATATTTCTGACTCACCAGAACAGCTCGCTATTTTTGTGTGCTTTTCTGACAGATCTTCAGGAATATGTCTTTGCCCTATTGCAGTTTTGCAGCATTATGGGTCTGCGTTATAATCTTTCAATTCTTGTTTCTCCAGGGACAAGACAGTTCTTTGTGGCCTAACAGCCCAGAGGAAAGTCTCTGCAGAAGCAGTCACCCAGTTCATCTTCATCCACTCTTTGGTTTTCCACTTGATCCAGCTGTGGGCAAGCAAGGAGACTCGGAGCTTGCTGGTGCTGTGAAATCAGCAGCCAGAGTAGCTGAGTGGCCAGATGGGTGGTTTGTAAAACACGAGCTGTGGAGCACTGGCACATCGATTCCACAAGCCTTCATCCCAAGCACTGTTGTTACAGTATGAGTAGCGATTCCTCCTCCATCATCAATCCCAAGATTTTCTTAGGGTGATCAGAAAAAAACATCTATTTGAGTAACGTCTGTGAAGTCGTGCAAACCGACCTTCAAAACCACCTACGTCAATGGATCCCTCCTTTGATATTTTAGTCAAATTCATGTGCCAATGTCAGAGGAAATCAGCACGTCTCTTCCTCAGTGGGGTTACTGTCTAGCCGACAGATTGCTGCATGTGCAGCGATGGCTGAGCCAGCCAACGAGGCCCGCGGCTCAGCAAGGAGGTGGATAAGTGCCATGGAGGTAAGCGCAAGGTCGAGAAAATGGCTATAGCGAGACCAAAGGTAACTGCTAAGCAGAGCAGTGACAGGCATCCAGAAGGGATCTTTCACAAGCACGCTGGCATGCTGTGTTGCACAGCTTGCTCTGCTCCCGCAGATTTCCAGCAAAAGCAGTCTGCAACAAATATTTTGAGCGTGCTTCACAGGAATCGAAGCTGCGAGATGTTGAATCTGCGCTGGCAGAGCCAAGTGCAGAAAAGCAGCGAGTGAACTTTCTTCCTACACCGCAGAGTAAGTTTCCTGATTTGCAGGGGCTTTTTACACTTCTTTGTCATGGGTGACAATGCTACAAAAATTGTATCTGGAGACCTCTTTTGCAAAACCCTGGTGGTATATCTTGGGTGAACCAACTGGGAGGGGGTGGGGAATGGGATGGGAAGAAAGGCCAAAAATTTTGAAAGTCATATCATGACACCACCACCTCCCCCCCACCAGAGCTGTCAAATGCTCTTGTTGGGCATCGCCTTGCAGCAGACGAGGCGAGTGGCCTGGCAGCTGCCGCGCTCAGCACGGTAGCGGCGCCGTGTTGTTCCCTCCTGGATGATTCACACGGGCTTGGTGAGGGAAGCAGGCAATTCGCGGTGGGGATTTCTTCTAAGGCGGCGGGTTTAGTTAGAAACCAAAAAGAGCAACCCAGGCTGTTGGAAACAATTCAGAAGTATAATTTATTTTTTTTTTCTTCTGGGGGGGGCGGTGACAGCTATTGTTAGCCATATCACTGCAGGCACAGCAAGAATGTGGGAGAAAAGCCCTGTTTCTCAATATAGTGCATGTGGCTTGCACAAAACCTTCGTCCAGCTTAGTTGGGGGAAAATGGAGTTAATCAACTTGTTACGGTGGTAAAGCAGGCCTCTGCTGCCTTCTGACAATATCTCCAGGCAAAGGGGAAAGTACCTGCAACCTTTCCAGTCATAAGGTGGAAGAGCGAGCGGCTTTCAAGTCACTTTTGTGCTGGCCAAGGTTTGTTGGGGAGATGGGCATTTAAGAGCCTGCATGCAGCTTCATTTAGTAGTTCAGCATGTGGGTAAGATTCACCCGCATCACTCAGGCATCTAAAACTTAAAGCTTAGGTCTCTGTCAACCATCCATTTGTAGTTGAAGAAGAAAAACAGGCAGAGAAAATTCACTTATCCAAAGCCTGGCCTGAAAGCCAGGAGAGGTGAGCGATCTTCTGTTTTGACTTGATGGGAACAACATAGAGGAGCTGGTGCTTACCTGGAGATGAGTTACCTTCACACCTCTAGAGCTGGGTGCAAAGT
The DNA here is from genome assembly GCA_013398155.1 of Pedionomus torquatus. Classification (NCBI taxonomy): domain Eukaryota; kingdom Metazoa; phylum Chordata; class Aves; order Charadriiformes; family Pedionomidae; genus Pedionomus; species Pedionomus torquatus. The sequence continues at coordinate 11,210 of VZRU01019374.1, forward strand.
CCACCCTTCCTGCAGGCTGTGAGAGATGTGTTCAGCCACTTCAATAGCCTGGGCTTGTTCTCCAAGAGTAATCCCAGCCCTCACAAAGTCACACATCAGAGCACGTCAATTAGCAAAATAGTTGGTAAGCTTTGGCTCCGCCTCAAACTTTACAGTCACACCACTGACAGGACACTGACCTAGAAAGCCCTCTCCCAAAGCAGTATTAAAAAAAAGTAATCTGCCTTCACAGTTGTCAATCAATTCCTTATTTTTTTAAGGTCTGTCAAATATCTGATCCAAGCTACGTCAAATATCAACTGATACTTTCGAGGCAACTTCTGTGTTTGAAGACAGTGTGTTGACTAGCGCTGTCGCTTCAATGCTGGATGCAAAACCTGCACATGTTGCTAAGTTTAAAGATGATTTACAGGTGCCCAACAGCACTGAAGACTGAGAGAGTGTGCGTTTTCTTTATACAAAGGTGAATCACACACACACACACAAAAATATATGTATATCAAGCAACCATGCTATATACATCATTTCTTAACCTGAGAGGTCTTCATCTGGAACTGCAAAACATCTTCTTTTCTGTAAAATAAATTCACGGCTAAATGCAAAATTGTATATTTGATAGTACCATGCAATAATAGTATTGATGGTATTAATAAAAGACTATAAAAGCATCTGTGTACTTTGCTCAGATAAAAGCTACATAAATCAGTAATCTGTGAAAGTTGTTCAACCTCTGCTACTGAATTTACTTCCAAATGGCATGGCGGTGTTGTAGACTGACTAGCAGCTTAAAAAAATTGACCTGAAAATGGGCTGGTGTCAGTGGAAAGGGAGAGAACATTGACAAAGGCTTTAAAGTCGGATCCCCCTACGTGGGTTATAGTCAAAATTACTAGTGGCCTTTAGGAAACAAGAATATTCTTGTTTGGAAGAGCTGCAGATGGAGTCAGCTGGTCCTTCCATCTCTACAGGGTAAGGTAGATTGCTCCCTTCACCTGTTGACCTGTTATTATAACAAAACCTCATCTTTGTTAGCCGCTCTGCCGCCAGGTTCACCTTATCTACCAGCAGAGAACACTGATTTCATATCAGAAGTAGAGGCAGGGCAAAGAGCAATTGGGGAGGCAGGGTGACCAGCAGAGTGGGAGCCTCGAGGCAGCAATCAGGGATTCCAGGGCTATGAAGCATCCCGGGAATGCACTGACCTCTGTAAGTGGATTTTTTTGTCTTTTTGTGAAGGTAGCACGAACTACTTTAAAACAATGTGCATAGAAATGGGATACAAAGTGGGAGTCTGGGAAGATGCCTGGAAGAAGTACCAAGAATGAACTTAGAGGAAAAAGACTGTCTAAAGCATGGAAAGAAACACACACACTAGCTCAGGCTCTGCAAAGAGCTGTTTCACTTAAAATAAGCGAAAACTTTTTGCAAGACTCTTCAGACAAGGGCTTCTAGTACCTACTGAGAAGCAGCTCGTGCACAGTCCACACTGTTACAAAAGGAAAGATTAAATAGGAACAGGGAAGACTTTTGAGAAGACACTTGTTTTCAGTGCCGGCAACATCATCTTGACTCTAAATGGGACTCTTCACCATTAGAAGTGAGACACTGATTCACCAAGCAATGCTGCACGGTGAGGCAGCAGGAAAGGTTTTGAACAGAGATGCTGAACACAGCATCTCGTGGTCAGCTCAGAGTTTGAGGATCATTTCAGCAGTGAGTATTTGTGAACCAGGCAGACAGAAAGGCAGAACACACCCTTGAATGTGCAAATCAAATAATTGTTCCCAGGAATGGAGGAGCAACACTAAGGTCAGATCCTAGGTTTCTCTGAGAGAAGCTATACCTTGGGACAAGGACTCACGAAGGCAGGAACAGACATGTATGTGAAGGTGCTTAGATGGCCATCCAGGTCACCTGGGATGAATGCTAGGGATGAATATCCTCTGCAAGTGCATTCCTCTAACTGCATAAGTAACAACTGAGGGTAAAAATAGAGAATTCTTATGAATACAATGAAAAAAAAAAAAATGAAGCGGAAAATGCTCTGTGATACCCCATGAGCTGAAACTTGCACCCACAGGGCCATTCTTAGGAATGAACTGAAGGCTCACAGAAGCATTAGGTGCTTGTGGAGGCGCTCTTGATTCCTTTCAGGTGAGTATTAAATCCAGGCACACCCACTGGGGAGACAGAACTTCAACTTTTACAAAAGGAAGAAGATGATCAACCTCCAAGTCCAGCTGGCCCTTTTGCCATGTTAAAGCACTCTGGCTTGACACAGCCGCAGCTCACATCAGCCTGTTAGCCAAGCACTAGTGTCCTGATACCAGGAGAAATACAGGTTCTTCTTCTCCACAGTTGTTTGCTTATCTATTGTTCTACAGTAGACACAATTATCAGTCCGGCTCATCACCTCCTTCACCAACACCAGCACCACCAGCAAGGAGAGATTTCAGGTGACTTCTGGCCAGAGCCAGAGGGGTGATCCTGCAGCAGACGGGCCCAGCAGCCGTGCAAAGGAATGGGGGGATCCCACCCACAGCACTGACCCACAGCAGAGTAATCCTCCCACACACAGACTCGTGGCGAAGCTAAAGCCGCTCTTCATTAAAACACACCTACCTCATTCCTGTCACTAAGAAGCAATTGCGTCAAGAGGCACCTCTTTGCGACAACACCCTTTGGGGAGATGTGATGCACTGAATCTGGGTCACCTCCCTCAGACTTTGAGGGGCATCTGTGCTGGAATATAGGAGCATCCTAAAGCGGGTGTTGACATCTCTTCCCAGCAGTGTCTCTTCCAGAAACCGAAACACCCTGCTGAGCTGATGGGGCTCTTGGTGCTGTAGATGCAGCATGGACACAGTTTATTGCTGCATGGTGGCTGGAGGAGATGGCCTCAAAAGGGCACTCAGCAGCAGAGCAGCCTGGAGGACAGGTCCTGTAGAGCACAGGTTTCCTTACCTTCGGCATCCTCACCATCACCTCTGCCACATGGAGGAGAGCTGCACAAAAACATCTTGTTACATGGGTGTTTATGGGCAGAGATAATTTCCCCTCTAAAAACAAAAGAAGCATATAAAGTGGGTGTACACAGGGAAGGGTCCTAGAACATGATAAACTTGTATTCACCACTCAGCAATCACTCCACAGCTCTCCCAGGTACGTGGACCGATGTCTGTAGGCACATCTTCTGCCTCTGTTGAACAGGCTGTTCAAGTCTGTCTCCCAGAGGACGCAAGCAGGCAAGTACTGGGTAATCTGTGACCTTTTTTTTTTTTTTTTTTAATAGTTTGGGTAAGGGTAAAACACAGGGATATTATAAAGGTTTCTGTTGTGCAGGCCATGCTCACATCAGTGCAGTAGGCATGGAAGAACTGTTGTCCTCTTCTGTCTTCAAAGGGCTTAAATTCATCCACATCCCACCAACTGCATCAGCCTTTCTGGGCTCCCAAGGAGATGGATTAAGGATTATGCTTTATGGGGCCTTCCTCAGACACTGTCAGTCATGAATATACCTGGGGGCATCTATCACCATCCTTTCCCAGTCAATGCTGGTGACAGTGGGCTTCTGGCACAGCCACATCTTGTTGCCCCATTCTGCAGCTTCAGGAGAGCAGGCTCCATCCTCCATCTGGGAAGCATCCTCTGGGGTGTGATTCCTCATTTCCTCTCAGCAAAAAGAGCAAGCAGCCTCTGGAAATGATGCATTTCAGTGTCATGATTTTATGGCCCTTATAATCAGCACGAAGCAAACACTGAGTTGGAGGAATGAGTAAATCACCACGGACCAGAAAGAAGAATAACCCTTTGCAAGAATTTTCACAGGAGGGTATTGAAACACTGAACAAACATAATCCAAGATACTCCTCAAGCTTCAAAATATTTCTGTGAAGTAGGCAAAAAAAAAGATTAATATATGCTGAAGCTCTCTGTTCATGTCAGGGGTGGGAAAGTCTAGCTTCTTGGCCATGTATAGCAACCATAGCACCAGCAGTTAGGCACAGGAAGTTAAGAAGGATACCACAGACATTTTACATGCGAAAAGATAAATTAGCTACCATGAAAATATTTTACGTGAGCAAGTGTGTGACTAGTCCATAAGGGTTAACATCATTTTAGGGTGTAACAAGCTGCAGCGTTTGGTGAATTTTTTTCTGAGAAAAATGTCCTCAGTCCTCCCATGGAAATTTCACTTGGGATGGAAAAGCCATTTATCGGGACCTCAGCTCAAGGGAAGACCTTCCAACGTGCTGGGTGAGAGAGTGGACAAGAGGCACAACGTCTAGCTGGGACTGAGAATCACATTTGTATGCAATTTCTCATTCGTTAGTGCAACATCAGGAGAGATTTCAGAGCTTTAATCATTCCCATTGATTGTGATTACTAATGATTTGTTGCAGTGGTTTGCAGCCTATTTCCCTATAAGCCAGTTAAAGTATAAATCTGCCTTGGCAGTTTCTGGATAATTCAGATAGCCTGTAAGAATTGTTCCTGTGGGAGCAAAAGCCTGGATCTTGTAACACCAATTTCCATCATAAAATGCTTTTTAAATAAATCAAAACAACTGTTTTCACTCCAGTCTTCAGACTTCACTTCAGACTGGAGTGGGAACTGTTTCTTGCCCAGCCGCTGCAAAATTCTGGCCCCATTTTTTAGAAAGCCTATTGTGACATTAAAATTGCTACATAAGCTTTAAAGGAATGACTGTCAACCAGCTTGATCATACCACCACAACATTCATAACACCTTCAGGGAGCAGAGCAAACGGTTAAAAGGAAAGTTAGCTGACTCATTTCGCGAGTAGCTGGTGTTAGTTGTAGCAGCTTGGAAGTTAACAGATAAAAATGTTATCACAGACAGCAGCAATATAGTCCTAACGACGGCAGACAGAGTTATGTATAAAATAAGCCCAATTAACTGTCTTAAGCATGGGTGAAATTTGGATTTGGTATTAAGGTTCCAGCAGTATGCTGGAGACCGATTGACTGCTATAGTGTGCTTTAGAAGAAAAGTCTTGCATTTCTGCATCTTCCGCTAGAGAATAATTTTATTTAAAGACATACAGACACTTCAAAGTGCTGCTCCTCTTGGGTAACTAGGCCAAATTTTGTATTCAGTCACACTGGTATAACTTGAGTTTACAGTAACTCCACTGACTTCATCAGCATAATTAACCGCTGGAACGACTTACCCGGAGATGCTGTGGACTCTCCATTGCTGGAAATTATTAAGTCCCAAATGTTCAGCTTGTTTGCTTGGATTTCCTGGGAAAGAAAAGATGCTCTAGTTGAAATCAATAAAGTACCTGTTTTGTGCTGCACATGATACCAAATTAGAGGGTTGTGCTGCCTCGCTCTGACTTCATGATCCATGTCTTGTTCACATGGGGGATTCAGGAGCTCCAGGGTGGCATGGGACAGGATTGTTTTAATACAGAGTGAAGCACATTCCTCCCAGAGACAAATCCTTGTCAGGGACCTTTGAGCTGACTTAGCCCTAGCTGTCCTGGACTCAAACCTTTATCTCCGTTCCTGCAAAAAGCCAAAGCAGGCAACTTTGTGCTCCCCATTCATTTGTCACCATCAAAAAAAAACCCAAAAACAAAAACAAAAAAACACCCCAACCAAACAAAAAACCCAGCATTCAAGTGTCTTCCTGCAGGTTTCTAGGCAATTATTCACCTACGTCACCTGGATTATCAGATACCACGAGTTATGTGTTGATTTGTTATATTTGGCTCCTGTGCAGTAAAATCATGTGTCACCATTTGTGGGGGTGAGCAGGTTTAGCAAATGGTTCAGAAAAGGGTAATATCTTTCCATAGCCCAATTAAAATCAGGGACTGCTGCTGCAAAGCCTGTCTGAGGGGAGCCACAGAAACTATTCAAATTAGTAGCTGCTCTATCTGGCCTAATTATGAGAATCGGAGTGAGGAGAGGTGTGTTAACAGCAACACTTAAATTTTATTGTAGTTACTTGACAGCCACTGCAGTCATTTACTCCTGGGCAGGGTCACACTGCCAAGGCAGAGATGGCACACCTCGTCCCACACAGCACTGCAACACCAGACCACAGCAAAGTAGGGGGGTTATGCTCAAAATAGGGTAGGTTTGGAGCCAACTACTCAAGGTGAATGCATGTGGAAGGTCCTGAGCCCCTCAGCATCTCTTTTCTTAAGTATAAGGAGAGCAAAACAACTAGGGGAAACTTGCTGTGGGATTTTAATGTCTTCCTATGTTTCATATTTTATGCCTGATTCTTCCTCCTCTTGCAGCAGTATCAGGTCCTCCTGACTCAGGTACAGGATGACAGCAACCCCAGGCCACACACAAGTCACAGGCGTGGGGTGCTTTTTCAGTGCCTCCCACATACCGCAGAGGCAAGCCATGGCCATGAGCCCAGAGCAGCTTCCAGACCTGCTGCCTCAAGTGACCTCCTCCAGGACCAGTATGTACCGTCTGGTGCCTTGACGCATCCCATATGGGTGGAAGAAAACTATCAGAAGTAGGCAACATGGATTCACTAAGGGGAAATCATGTCTGCCAAACCTGATAGCCTTCTATGGTGGCATCACTGGATCGACAGATGAGGGGAGGGCGGTGGTGTCTACCTTGACTTCAGCAAGGCTTTTGATACAGTCTCCTGCAGTGTCCTCATAGGCAAGATTAGGAAGTGTTGATTAGATGAATGGACAGTGATATGGATAGAAAACTGGCTGAAAGACAGAGCTCAGAGGGTCATGATCAATGGCACAGAATCTAGTTGGAGGCCTGTAACAAGTGTGGTCTCCCAAGGGTCGGTACTGGATCCAGTCTTCTTCAATATTTTCATCAATGACCTGGATGAAGGGATGTAATGTACCCTCAGCAAGTCTGTCAGTGACACAAAACTGGGAGGGGTGGCTAACACATCAGAAAGCTGTGTCACCATCCAGTGAGAACTGGGCAGGCTGGAGAGCCGGGCAGAGAAGAACCTGATGAAATTCAACCAGAACAAGTGTAGGGTCCTTCACCTGGGGAAGAATAACCCCCTGCACCAGTACAGGTTGGGGGCTGACCTGCTGGAAA
>VZRU01019374.1:18597-50485 GCA_013398155.1 Pedionomus torquatus
ACTGGCAGGGGGTTTGTACTAGACAATTTCCAGAGGTCCGTTCCAACCCCATATTACTCTGTAATTCTGTGAAGGGCTATCTTCCTTTCCCCAGGAGTCTCTCACCCTGCTACAGGCATCACATAGAAATAGGCAGAGGCCATGATCCCTCTGCCAGCTTCATCCGTCACCCAGCTGCCTGCCCCCTCCCACAGCTCCAGCACCTGCCTCCTGGCACATACCCCTGGTGGTTGTCGCCAAGAAATTGTTTTAATTTTTTCCTCCTACTTAGCAAGCATTAACCCAGACTCACCTCCATATCTCTGTACCGTTCTGCCTTTCCTTGATATTTTAACTGTCAGGCTCAGCTTTCATTCCATCCAGGTGCATAGAAAATCTCAGAACCCACCAAAGTGTGAATGGCAAAATTATGAAAAGAACAAAAAACCAAAAAACAAACCAGCACAGGAGTTTCACTCTTTTTTAATAGCTTAATGCCATTTTCTTTCCTGAGCAACAGCTTGAGTGACCTTCTCTGGCTGGGAAAAACTGGGACAAGCAAAAATAATAATAATTAAATGTTATAAATAACGTCCAGCAACACCCCTGACACAGTCACAGATGGGACAGATTTTTCTCAGGATGTCCTTCTCAGTTTGCCCTCTACTGTTACTGTATGATGTGGTAAACTTTTTTTTCTACATGTGAGGGTGCCACACTGCAGGCTGCTCACTTTGTCTGCCCATTTCAGGTTTTGGTGAACCCCAGAGTGGTCATTGATGGGGATCCCCACACCCCAAGCCTCTCCTTTCTCCTTTTCCACATCCTCATTTCTCCTCCTCCTCCTTTCAGCTACAAGGTACTGGAAAGTAAATACAGCTTCTCTTTCCCTTCCTGGCCAGAAGAGGAGGGGTGATGGTATTTCCTCTCCATTTCCGCATAATGGGAGGAAGGAGAAGATCTGATTAATAGTTCTCTGTGCTTTTCTCAGGGGTGGGTGAGAGGGAAAACTGCAACGCCGACCGCTCAGCTCTGACTGATGGACAGAGGTATTGCTGGCTCTGAAAGCACTGGAGATCCTGGAGAGGAGCAGGAACATCACCCATGGCCCCCTGATCAGGCAGTAGCTCCAGCTTTGGCCTCATTGGCCGTGCCCAAGCCTGCTCTTGCTACTGACACAGCCCTTCAGCAACCAAAGGAGAATGGGGACATCTCAGGGAAGGATGCAGAATTCCTCCCACACCAAAGTGTGGTTGAAATACTTCAATGGCACTGACAAAACAGGTGAAAGCTGTCTGCTTCCTACACTGGTGTCTGACCATTTGGGGGATGTGCTGTAGCAGAAGAGAAAAAGAACAAGTTATTGCCAAAGGCCATGGAGAATTGTGAGCAAGCATCTCACCCGGCCCCTTCCAACCTCCAAGTAACTCCACCACTGAGGCAGAAACTCAGAGTTCTTTTAACATTTTGTGAAATTCAGGGTTTGAGGAGCTGTGGGAGCTGCAGCCCTGAGCCAGTGGGCTTGTAGCTAGATACACTGTGGCTTGGGGGCCAGGGGTTTATGGGATGGGCATCAACTCACCCAAGTTCACCTCATTTGCTGCCCCTTCAAGGCCCGCTCCCCTTTCCTCTTTACCATTACTTTTCCATGCAAAAAATGAACCCAGCACAGGGTGAGCTTTAGAAAGGCAGCCGTTCCTAAACCCTCAGATCGCAGCAGCAAAATGTCAGGGTTGGGTAAAACCCTGTAGCTAAAAAGTTACAGTTTTGGTCAGTTCTATTATCATCACACTGCAGAAAAACTGCCTCGGGTGGCGGTTATCCTCAAACTACACCTACATATTATGTGGTACACACGTACCCAGGGAGTCAATGAAGCCTGGAAGAAGGTGCATCCCCTCCAACATCTCTCCTCAGCAGATGCACAGCCATGAAGTCTCTCCCAGCAGGAACTCCACAGTGGGGGGCTCCAGCCTGACATCCCAAACAAAGGTACAGGTCTTGTCTTGCACAGGGATTGATAGTGTTAATGGCAAAGCTCCTGTGGAAGTCACACACAGGGTCAGGTCTCCATGGCTTCTGTAAGTGAGGGATAACCAGATCAGTGTGCTCTGGGCAAGCAGGAGAGGCACAGCAGGCACCTGGACAGACCGCTAAGCTTGCTTCACCGAAGCTTTAAAAATTATTAGATAGAGAAAGGAGCCTTAGTTTCATTTCACTTGCAAAATCCCCTCAGATTAGAGTCTTTTCTCTATAGATGGGGAGGATAGAAGATGAGCAGCCCCCACAGCAGGGCAGCTTGCCAGTGGCTTCTAAAAAACCTGCAAAGAGTGCTTGCAAAGGAGTAGGAGATGTTTCGGGTCCGAGGGAGAGGGAAGTGGAAAACTAACAGTGAACAGGACAGCTGGACTCTGCAGAGCACTGGGAAGACCCACTCCTCCCCACTTCATCCCAGCAGCACCCATGGAAGTGCTTTGAGTGGCTTTAAGCGGCCTTCATCCCTCTCTGCTGCTCTGCTTAGTAAACCCCACGGCTTGTACTGTCAGAGGAACCAATCTGGCTGCAGCCTTGAATTCAGGCAACCAACCTTTCACGTGCCTGACAGCTGCTTCTGATGCTGGAGCCGTCAGAAACTTGAATTTACACCCTCACAATACCAGCCCAGTCTGGGTCTGGATATTGCCGCTCAGCGTTGCTGCCAATCTGATATAGCACTGCCACACTCAGGCCTCTATATCTTGTGACTGTCCTCAAACAACCCTTTTCAAAAACCTGCAATATTAAGTTTCTTTCAGGGAAGAGTGGGGTGGGGGGGGTGGGGGAAAGTAGCTTCCAATAATTTCATAAGAGTGCTGTTTCCCAGGGTTTTAAACTCAAGGTTCACAGGGCCTTTTTGAGGAAAGCAACACTGCTGAAACACTCATTTTCAGCTTATAATTGAGATAAACTTGAATCATTCCTTCTATTTTATTTTCCCTCTTTTTCCTTTTTTTCTTATAGCTTGTGGGTTTAAAGAATACAGTTTTATAAAACAATTTTGTATTTGCTGCTACATTATGCCTATCACATATAACATATGAGGGACTGGGAGGTTTTTAGGAGCAGCTGTTGGTATGTTGCCTCCGGTTCCATTTTTTCCCTCAGAGAGCACCAAGCAAACATCCCCTCACCAGGGAGGCTTAAGGCCAGTTCACAGTGAAGTCTTCTAATATCCAAAACGGTAATTTGCTTGAGCAATCCCATTGATTTCAGGAGGTAATCGCTAACCTGAGGAACAAGCTCACAGCTTTGCCCTTAAATCCAGGCAGCTGCTTTGTTTGCACTTTTTCCCTTAGCCAATGTGGCTGCAGTGTGCTGAGCATCAGGATTCATCTTATTGTAAAAATCAGCTCTAAAGATAAGATTATCCCTTATCTTTGGAAACTTCCTGGCTTTGTAGAGCATCCCCTGTCCCAGGCAGCCCAGGAACTTATCCCTCAGCAGTGGCAAACCGCTGGGCAGAGTCCTAGAAGAGGTAAAACCCCTTTGCCAGCAGAACAGCAATAACTCCCTGGTGGGGCTGCTGGTCATGGAATCATAGAATGGTTCAGGTTGGAAAGGAACTTGAAGATCATCCAGTTCCAACCCCCCTGCCATGGGCAGGGACACCTCCCACTAGGGCAGATTGTTCAAAGCCCCATCCAGCCTGGCCTTGAACACTGCCAGGGATGGGGCATCCACAGCTTCTCTGGGCAACCTGTTCCGGTGTCTCACCACCCTCACAGGAAAGAATTTCTTCCAAATATCCAATCTAAATCTCCCTGCTTCCAAGTTAAAACCATTACCCATTGTCCTATCACTACACTTCCTGACAAAGAGTCCCTCTCCTGCTCTCCTGCAGGCTCCCTTCAGATACTGGAAGGCTGCTAGAAGGTCTCTCCGGAGCCTTCTTTTCTCCAGGCTGAACAGCCCCAGCTCTCTCAGCCTGTCCTCATAGAAGAGGTGCTCCATCCCTCTAATCATCTTCATGGCCCTCCACTGGACCCGTTCCAACAGTTCCATGTCCTTTCTGTCTTGAGGACTCCAGAGCTGGACACAGTACTCCAGGTCAAGTGGAGTCCAGAGGCTGCTGAGAGCAGGAAAACATGAGTGCCTCTTCAGGAGCCCCTTGAGCCCAGAAAGTCATCTTGGCTGTCCCCAGAGTGAGCTGGTACATAACACACTGAGGAAAGAGGGAGTTTGCATCCCCATCTCTAAACTGATGTGCACAATGTGAACACTGGGAAGCAGCTGGGATTCTATCAGGCAAATTTTGGTGGGTAAATGCTTGTTCATGAGGAAAACGGAGTGCTGTTCTTCTGTCCCTGCTGCGAGGCAGACCTGAGAACAGGGCTGGGAACCGCATTGGTCTCAGTCTCCCTCCCTGCCTCCCCACTTCCCCAGTGAAATCTGAAACGTGGCTATTTCTGCCACCACTGACAAATACCATCACCTTTCGCACCCTCCCCTCCCCATGGGTGACAGGGTGCAGCACCCAGGACCATAAATGAATCATCACTCAGTGGCTACCATGGCTTTTGAGCACAGTGGTGGGAACAGGGCCACCCACACCAGACCAGCAGCCTGGGGTGGGAGGTACCACAGCCCCAGCTGCAAGGACAGGCAGAGGGGTCTGCATTGCATTTGGCTTTTATTGGGAAAACGGGAATAAATACCAGGGGCTGCAATGGAGAAGAGAGGGAAGCTGTCTCTGAAACATCCTTACGGCTGCTGACCACGCTGCTTCTTTTCCTCACCATGGCCACAGCAGCTGGGAGCTGGTAGCCCAGAGGAACTTCAGCTGGCCCAGGGATGCTCAGGGCAGGGTAATCCCAGGAGAGGCTGGGCAGCACAGGAGTATGGCTGGGGGAGTTCCCTCCCATACAGTGCCAGACCTGGCCTTGGGTCAGCATCTCCACCACCACTGCCAGCATATCAGAGAATCTTCTCCCACGGAAAAACTCCTCTGTTGCCAACATCCATCTGAACTCACCTCACCAGGCATTAAAAGATTTCTCTGACAGGCAGGGACTGCTATGCAAAAGAGCTAAAAGGTTAAGGGGAAGTCCCTTGGGTTGGACACTGTGTCCTGGTTTCTTTGCGGGGTCACAGCTCATGGCTCAACATTGCAGGACCACTTTTTGTATGTAAGGAAACAACGCAAGCTTTAGGTACCACATGCCAAGAGTTAAGCTTCTCCAATACATGACTTGATCCAGTCGCCCTCAGATCCTTCCTGCCATGCAGGCTGGCCCTTCAAGCTCTAGTCCAGGTTTCCAGCTTTCCTTTGAGGAAAACGTAGAGCGCTTTATTGCACAAGCGTAATAATGCATATTACACATATGCAACTCATCCCCAGGGGAGGAAGGAGTATGAACAAAGATACAAAAGAAGTGCTGCCCTTTTATTTTTTTTTTTCCAGGAGCTCTGTTCCCATTTTGGGGTGCCCGTTGCACCCCTCCCTGGATGCCAGCACTCGCCACTTCACTCTTCTACAGGCGACACATTCCAGAGCACAATCAAACCTATTGTGCAGCTCTAAAACAGTTTTTGCTGTTTTGGGCGGAGAACAGCACAAGGATTTTCTATCTAATCCAATAAATCTACACTGACATCTTGTGGAGATCACGGGACCGGAATGCCGCAGCCACTTGGCAGGGTGGGATTTACACCCTTAGTGTCCTGATGGACACCATCCCGCAGGTGTGTCAGCAGTGAAAACCAGGCCCTGCAGTCTCAGAAGCCATGGCTCTCTGTCCACAAACATTATTTTGCTACATAGTCCTTGCAAACCCAACTAAACTGAGACTATTTGCTCTCAAGTCCTCACTGAAAGCAATACCATGACCCCTTTTGCATAAATGCTGCGATGCTACAGGCTTATCATCAATGCACAAATTTCCAACGAGGAGCTATTTTCATGCTGCAGTTTTATTATCTTTGTAAGCGCTGGAAGAAAACAAACCTGAGTAGCACTTTAGGACTCCTTTAAGTCTGGGAACACGCACAGGATTTTCCTTTCTATTCACCCCATTCATTTTAGCTCCTCTACTAGGCTGGAAGAGTTAAATTAAGCCACCGCTGTCTTTCTTCCAGTGCTCGGGTAAGCGTTCAAGGAGCACAACACCCCTGGTCAGGATTAGGTCACATCAATATCATTGATTGTGTAATTGTTTGGTAGGGGTTAATGGCAGGAGCTGAAATCCCAGCACAGATAATCTTGCGAAGAAACCATACGATCATTCCCCCAACTTCTTCCCAATACCACGCCGGGGAAAAAACACTTAGAGTTGCTCCATAGCAGGGGAAAAAATGCTTTAAGCAGTCAAATTTCTAGCAAACCACTCACATCAAATAGGTTTGAGAAGACCAAGGGTGCCACCAGATGTCAGAGACAAGGTTTGGGCTGGAGTACAACCCAAGGCGCTGCCATTTACACCTCGCTGTGATTCCCTGAGCAAATACAATAAATTACTCAGCCTTTCATAGGGTTTTCACCCTCCTCACTCCTACCTTTCCCTTTGGGCAAGGGACCAGCCCTATTTCTGACCTCTCCTGTCGGGGCACGGGACTGGGTTCAAACAGGTTGTGAGCAAGCGGTTTGATTTAACTTAACTTCGATAATCAGCTCAACCATTGGCAGGGCACGGCAGGGCAGGATGAGATTAGCCCTTGGGAAGCAAAAAAAAAAAAGAAGTTAAAGGGACAGAGACAGGCAGGTGATAAATGTTACACCTTTAACTTCTCCATTACACCTTTACAAACTACATGGGCCCCTTTCATTCTTCCCTTTCTCTACCAACATGTAGCTGCTGCCCTCTGCCAGGTCTTCTACTCGCACCACTGCCTCTGCCTCCTCTGAGATGACTAGAGATCCTCTGGAAACCGCTGTGGTGGCATCAGATGGGTGGAAAATGGAGATTACCCAGGTGTGATGGAAAGGTGTGGAAAAGGAGCTTTGGACTTCCTCAGAGCGCAGCAGCCAACCTGGGGAAGCCGTGACCATCATTCAGTGCCATCAGCAGTTGCTACTCTCATCAAGCGAGCCATGCAACTTTGCAGGGGCTCAGCCGTCTTCACTCAACAAGACCATTCTCCTCCCTCCTGCTACGTACTCATTGTAGCCACCCCAGAGGAAATACTGTCACCTAAAGATCACATAGGGACAACATTCCCCACAATTATGGTTGCAGTTCAGTCTGCTCCATCTTCTCACTCTCCTCAGGGCCACATCAACTGCTCCAGCTCCCCCAAAGCCAAACAACTTTACAACGCAGGTGTCACGGAGGTACAGGATTAGCAGAGCATTAAGAACTCGGCTTTATGCATACAGAAGGAAATGTAAGACCACAGAACCTAATAAATGCTGGTTTTGGCCTTGGATAAGTCCTAGTGCTGAGGCCATTAAGTTACAGGGAATATCACCTGACCAGTTAACAAGAGAGGAAAAACCAACCATCATAAAAAGAGCTGGAATGACTCCAGCGTGGAAGTCACCAGCTGCAGCACTGAGTCCCCTCTGGACAACTGCAGACAGCTTTTGTCCTTCAGGCTGCAAAAGAAAAGGGGTGATTTTTACACTTCTAAGTGACTATAACCTGTCACCTTAAATTTGAAGTCCTACAAGCCAACTAAATTGGGACTACCAAGAAAGGCACACCCCAACCATAATCACCCGTATAAATCCTTGTAACTTGGGCTCTTAGTGTGCCTTGAGCAGTCCAAGTAAGCACCTGTACCCATGTGCAGCTAGCTTCGATTATTCAAATCCTGCTGCCTAGTATTAACTCTCAAATCTATATTTAAGCACCTAAGTAGGAATTACCACAGCTTTCCAAAGATCCTAAGCGCCCAGAGCTCTCGTTAAGAGCTTGTCCAAGTACTGACCTCCTAATGAATCTGTTTAAATAGTATCATTCACCTCGCTCCCGGTGCTGTGAAATTTGGTACTTTGAGACACAGCTAATGCTCCCCGAAACCTCTTCCAGTAAGAGTCGAGCTGTGAGTGTCCTGTCTTTCATACCAAAACATAGGTTAGGTACAAATATAACAGAGGAGCTATTTCTAAAGGGCTGTGGTGAACTCAAAGTCACTTTCCCTTGTTTCAGAAAAGGCTTGAAACACACCACAAGGCAGCCTATACATCATACTTTGGTAGAAATACAGGAATAACAGTGGATTTGCAGTAAAATGTATCTGGGCATTGAAATGGAAATTAAAACTATTCTAGTACTAAATGGAGATACTTTGATATAATTTTCATTCTCTCCATTCTGAAGGCAGGAAGGCTCTGAAAATTTTTGTGCAGGATTTGAACCTTGCTGTTCTTACAGCTAGGAAGTCAAAAAAGCTGCTTTTCCCTTCCACAGCCCAAGCCTCGCCCTTTGCCAGACAAACTCACAGCCTGCAGGTGAGCAGAACACAGCAACAATATTCCAACTCACAGAAAAAGGCCAACTCTTGTATCTTCCATTTGCTTGCTTGTAATTCCGATTTAAAAATGTTTGAATATGAAGCCAGTGTTTTTACTTTTATTCCGTAACTCCCTCCTTCCTGCTTGAGTTACTTTTCTCAGCCTGGAGAACAGGTGGCTGAGGGGAGAGAGCTTAAACTCCCTACAACTACCTGAAAGGAGGTTGTATCTCTTCTCCCAAGTCACACTCCTCCCAAGACGCAGGCACCAGGACAAGACGCAACGGCCTCAAGTTGCACCAGGGGTGGTTTAGAGTGGATATCAGGAAAAATGTTTACACTGGAAGGGTTATTAAGCATTGGAATGGGCTGCCCAGGGCAGTGGCTGAGGCACCATCCCTGGAGGTATTTAAAAGATGGGCAGACACAGGGCTTAGAGATACGGTTTAGTGATGGTTTTTATCAGTTAGGCTGATGGTTGGACTAGATGATCTTAAAGGTCCCTTCCAACCTAGATAATTTTATGATTCTATGAAAATGTCAAAGAGACAGGGGTGTATTTATAAGGCTGATAGCCACTAAAGTGGTTGGAATTAATACAAGAGAACAAGAACACAGTATGTGAAGCTTGAAATGCTCTGGAAAGTTGAGCAGCGAGATGTAATCCAGGGTTCTGCACGGCCAAGTAATTCTGCATGAAAATTTAACAACAGAAAACTGAAATAGAATATATTGCAGTTGCTTAATAGATATGTGGAAACATGCACATTTCATTAGAATAAAGAATCATTTAGAAAATATGAAGTCACTTCACCAACATCAGAGGACTCAAGAGAAAGCAGCAGAGGCATCATGCAAGGGTGATCCGTAGGCGACAGCTCTCCCTGCCAGCAATGTCAAGTCCTCTCTGTAGCCCCGCAAATGCAGGAGATAAGGCCCCACCCCAAACAGCATAGTAATCATAAAACCGCTTGCTCTAATGAAAGAGAACTGTATGGATTACTTGAGAACCAGACACATTTTTAAACAACAAATACTGATGCGAAGTTGGTCAAAAGCTCTCCTACCAGCCATACACCCATTCTGGAGGTTTCTCATACCGTTTAACAAACTCACCAGCATTATGCTGTGCACACATCTCAGAAATACAAAAGCCTTTCATTGAGTAGAACTAACAAGCATTCAATTAAAATGACTTAAGTCATTACCAAAAATTCTAAATGAATCAATAATTAGTAAAAGGAAGAAAGAAAGGATTAGTACCATCCAAACACCAGTGTATTTAAT
Source organism: Pedionomus torquatus (assembly GCA_013398155.1). Lineage (NCBI taxonomy): Eukaryota > Metazoa > Chordata > Aves > Charadriiformes > Pedionomidae > Pedionomus > Pedionomus torquatus. The sequence continues at coordinate 28,294 of VZRU01019374.1, forward strand.
GAATTAGCAAAATGAACAGTTACTATCTCAGTAACAAGCTTTTCAAAATTAGAGCTGTATCAGGAGTTTTTAAAAATGAAAGCATCGCAAGTTTTCCAGAATGGGAGAGGTGATGAAATCTGTCAAAATACACACACAGAGTGAAGGGTTTAGGAAGTGGAATCAGATTCAGTATTTTGTATGGTCAAAAGAGCAATTTCAAATTTAAAAGACAACAATTTTGATAAAGTTTCAATAACAATTTTCCAGTTCCTTCTTTTGTTGTCAAGAAAATAGCTACACATACATGGACATACACATGTGAAAGTAGGACCTTTCAGTTTATTATTAAAAATACAACTTTCAGGTCACATGATTACTATGTGCTGACAGTATTTCCATGATAAGAAATCAAAAATTTTGATGTAACGATTCTTCATTTCAAAGTTAAGCACTTTCCCAAGTTTCAAATCTCTTGAAGAAACTCCTTCTTTTCATCAAAATACTTCTGAAACCACTCAATATGTTCAATTTTCTGCTTGACACTGAGGTACGGGTTTTTTGAAAGCCCACAGATGACTAGTTCCATGAAGTGGCGAATAGGTCCTTGCTTGGGAAAGTCTTTGAGGTGTTTCTCCAGAAAGATATGTTCATGAAATTCAGCATCATCCTCCATCCCTAATGGAAGGAACAAAAAAATGACAAAGTTATTATCGTAACGGAACAGCAAATATAACAAAGTAACAAAGGATGTAGTTTGCAAATAAATTAGTAAATTCAACAGTTCTATGCCTTTTAATTATTTTGCACAATTAAGCCAACCACACAGAAGTGGAAAGAAATGCTGAATTTAAAGTCATTCATTTCTCCATCCACAAAGAAAATGTCAGCACAATCGTACTCCTGTCTACCACATTACCTCCATTTTGTGCTCTCATGTATATGAATATCTAATATTTAAATCAACTTTCTGGCTGGTAATCTCACTGAAAGCTGAAGCTGAGGTGGGAGCAGGGTGAATAATGAAAAAAATAAAAGAATATTCTCGCTACAAAGCTGCTTTGTTCAATACATGAAAATTTTGACTCACCACAGGCACCGCCTTTTAGACCAGGGACACTTTCTTAATAAATTATTTAAGAAAACACTGATTGCCTAAATTCTGCAGAGGATTAAAGAACTAGAGCTCATCTTGAACAAATGAGGAGATCTCATAAAATACCTAATAAAATACCTAATACTGAAGAGCTAACACACCCTTTCATGTTCGTTCTAAGGCATGGCTTTCACATCCTATTGCTATCAGTGGGCACAGAAAACTGTTCTTCTAACAATTTCAGAATCTGTAAGTACATGCTGATGGAAAATATGTCGTTTATCTCACCAGCTGCTGCTTTTAAGTTGCAACCAGCGCAAAAAATGATGCATTCAAAAGCATCCACAGGAACCCGGAACAAGGGATTACTGTGGATTTCTGATCAAGCACAACTCAGACCCTACGGTAGATTTTTGTTCTCTGTCCTGTGAATTTCCTTTGCTGTTGTACATACTATGATGCCAGCCTACAAAGAACAGAACACAAGTTCCTAGAACACAGAAAAAAGGCTGCTTTCACAGATCCTAATTCTGAGACTAAAAATCAAGGCAGACTGAGATTTGCAATTGAAAAATTTTTTCTTCAGTTAGGGATACATGAAAATTTGTATTTGTTCCCCATTTGCTATAAATTTGTTAATGAGATTTGCACCTTTAAGTAAAACTCTGTCATTAGAGAAAAGTAGTGCAACTTTTCCAGACAACAAAAATGGAAAGTCTACACCACAAGCGTAAGTGTACATGTTTTTCTGTGCTAGCTCGGATATGATATATTATTTGATAACATTAAATCAGCAGTATTAAAATTGAGGTAATTAAACTATGTCAGTCCTAGGCTTCCTCCTGTGTTACAGCTTCTACAGTTTCAGAAGAAATGGTGCACATCTCTGGGATGGAGAAGTCTCACAGATCGTACCCATTAAGTTCCCATTATTTCTTCCCTGTTTTAAAATCTAAGTACTGCAGTATCTCAAGGACCTGGGAAATATCTCTATTTTTCCCATAAGTTTTTCCCAGCTATATGTAAGTGTAGTGCTACCAGCTACATGCCACATTTATCTCCTTTGTCCTTGAAAAACAAAGCACACTTCTCTCTTCAGAAGCTCCTTTATGTAAAAAGAGGGGGTGGGCAGGGAAGTCTTTAGAAGCTTTAGAAGGTCTATTTCTGCTGTGCTTGGAAACCTATGTCCAATTACAGAAGCAGAGATGATCCCTTTACCACGCTACCCACACCAACTTTCCCCCACCAAGGGAAGCTGGAATCTCACTGCACCTGGATGCTGCTGGTTCCTCTAACAAGCTAACATTGTTACAAGCTAACATTCTTCCAGATTTCCATACTTTTACTGGTAAGGGAAAATAAGGAGAACTAAACCAACAAACCCACTACTGAAAGAATCAGTAAAATTTGGCCTTCTGGATGCTCTTCTTTTGGGCACAGACACAAGCTATCAGGAGAGACTATGTCTAATTAATAATTTCTCCAATTTTCATCTCTAAGCCAAAAGAAAGGAAGCCATTTATAGTCTCACAAAAACACAGGTCAGAAGAAAACATTCCATCATGTATTTTGATCTCCCATTTGTCAAAGGCATGATACATGGTTTGGGGATGAAGTGTTAAGTCCAAACATTTCAGTTAGACCACATATTGCAGTCCTCAAAAAAGTAGAGTGTGCATCACAAAGAGAGATGACAATTGCCCAAAGCATCAGAGGCTGAGACCTCTGGTGGCAACTGATTAGATGAGATACGCTCACATGACTCTCCCCACCTTCAGCAAACCATAACTCCTGCTGCATGGGAAGAAGAAGCCTGTCCCCCAGCCTCTCTTTCCAGTGTCCTCAGAAACCTAATTTGGCGGGAGCCTAAAGCAGAGGATTTTCTTTATCAGTTTCAGAGCAAGAAAACACCCACTCTCAATATCCTATTTCTAGTTTCCCACATACTACGAAATGGAAAGGCTGTGGAATTTCTCTAGCTAAAACATCAACCCTTCCAAGACATGACCAACCTTGCCTTAAAGGTGACATCTCAAATGCAGGTGCCCATTCTCACAGGGAGTGCTGATGACAGGCCATAAAAATGACTAAGTATCCTGATCCAATGAAAGATGTCCCTGCCCACAGCAGGGGGATGGATGAGATGATCTTTACAGACCCCTTTTCCAACACAAACCATTCTATGGTTCTAGGATATTTGGAATGAGGTAAATCATGTATATAGTAAGAACCGAGGATAGACCCAGAATTAGTAAAGCAAACCCCCCCTAAAATGCTTGTGTAACATTTGCCACCACCCTTGACAAACTGATCTAATGCTTCTCTGCTGGGAACAGCATCCCAGCAAAGCAGCCAGAAAAAGAAGTTGGAGAACTTCTGCCTACAGAAGCCATCAGGGGAAACTGAGGCATTAGTTTTCCCAGACTTCCATTAATCCTATCACTTCTGCTTTAAGAATCTCTGGCCCACCAGAAGTATTTACTCCTCAGAATAAGGTATTAAAGCAAAATAGCAGCAGTAATCAGCACGGTCCTTTTTAACGATTGCATTTCTTAGGATTTGAGTTTTCTAGGCATAAACGCCCAAAAATAATTTTAAGAAAGTGCAGAAACCAACATTTTTCCCCAACTTTTTGCCATGGCAAAGTCATGGAACAGAACTAAAGCTACTTGAAGCAGAAGAGAAAAGCAGAAAGCAGTGAGAACAGTGTTATTGCAGGCTATATTAATGGTTTGCTAATCTGGTAAAAATTAATCAGAGGTGGAGAGACAGGAAAAAAAAGGTAGTTTTCTGCTTAATAGTGACTTAAACTGCATCAGAGGTAAGGGAAAGGAGAAGACAACAGGGCAGCAGAGTCAGGGGGGGAAATACTGTTACTGGACAATGCCACAAGCCACCACATCTAGCCATATCATCGGATGTTTGCACCAAGGCCAGAGAAGTTTTAAAAATTAAACCATACCCTAATGCCACAAAGCACAGCACAGTGCCTTGGTAAAGCATTCTAACAAGAATATCAGAGATGTTCTGGAGTCAAAAAAAAAAACCACTCATAAGTGATCCCCATTCTTTTTCATATTTAATTTAAAACTTTCAAGGTTTTCACAATGCTAAGAGTTGAGTAAATACGCTTCCTCAATAGAAAATTTCACAGAATGATACAGGGTTGGAAGGGACCTCTGGAGATCATCTAGTCCAAACCCCCCTGCCAAAACAGGTCTTCCTAGGGCAGGTTGGACAGAAAGGTGTGCAGGTGGGTTTTGAATGCCTCCAGAGACAAAGACTCCACCCACCTCTCTGTGCAGCCTGTTCCAGTGCTCTGCCACCCTCAAAGTGAAGAAGTTCCTCCTCATGTTTAGATGGAACTTCTTACATTCGAGTTAATTACACTTATATGTTTAAAGCCACGTGCTTGTGGCATAAAAGAAAAATCACACATTTCTTGATACAGAACAAGCTGAGCTAATATTCTCTTATTGAGGGAGAAGACCTACAGAACTGCAAAAAATGAACAGCAGGAAGGTGCATCTTTCTTTTGCAGAGCTGCTGAAATTATTGTATGTTGAGATAATTAGAGCGAGGTTCTCAAGCTTTTAACTATGCTTTGACATATCTAATCTGATTAACAGCCTGTGGCTGGCAGTTTGACATAAGGGAATTTACCAACTTGATATTTCAACCTGAGAGGTGATAGATTTGGGAACAGTCCACTGGAATTTTCCACATGACTAGTCTTTGTGGACAAATCAAAAAAGATTCTTGTTTAAGAATATGTAAAGACTCTTTGTCCATTTGCCACCCCATCCCAGACAGCACAGTTCTGGTCGCATTGCTGCAACAGAAAAACCACTGGCTGCCAGAGACGCCTGGTCCACTTATGGGCCCAGACAGCAAGGTTCCAGCCACATTACAACAACAGAAAAGCCATTGGCCGCAGTGGCTTTACGCTTGCAAAAACGCGACTAGAGTACACTCAGATTTCTACATGGTGGAACGGATCAATTCTGGGAGCAGTGATTAAATTCTGTGAAGACATTGCCAAAATAGGGTGAGAATAAAAATTAAGAAACAATGAAGCACATTATGCAATTTGCAACTCAACATACGACAGATTTTCAAAGACTCCCAGCTTCAGATACTAACCTGTTTTGCTTTCAGTGACTGAATCATTCTAAAGTAGTTCTATTTCAAGTCTTTAAAGTCTTTTAAAAAAGAAAACCCATAGCTAAGCTCTCCTTGAAGTTATGAAGTACCCTATTCCTAAAGTGTACGCTTGCTTTGTGTAGTTCCTCTTCTCTTCCTTAACATTTGCTTGCTCTTTGCTGGCTTAACTTCACACAGAGCTTTTCATTCCCTTTTTTTTTTTTTTTAATGGTAATAGAAGTAAATAATACCATGCACAAAGATGTCTAGGTAAGATAGATGCCCACAGAATGAATGAATATTGTGACTGTTTATTCTTACAAAATAGAATGAAGGGAGTTTAACACTCAGCCAGCACAGAACTGGCAGATAGCTGATTAGGATCCAGCTAAGTCACTTGGTTTGAGAATCACACCAAAGACAAAAATCAACATTATAAAACACGCACAGCAGTTTTAAGATTTCCTATACTCTGCTAGAAGCTTCTTTAAAGAAGCTGCAGAGTGAAAAGTATCGTGTCATAGACTTGAACAGCCTTTTGGTGCTGAAAACACCAGGGCTGAGGGAGGAAGAGAGGGAGTTCTCCCTTTTTGGCAGCTAGTCTTCAGATTAGCCAAATGACCTTCAGACCTTTACCTGAAGAGTGTCAGAATGAGTTCATCTAACGCACTTCTGATTTGAGACAGTTGGAAAGTTATATTTGTTTACTATCAAATCATGACTCACAGCTGAAACACTATGTTAAAACAGTCAAAGGTCATACTCTAATTCTCAAAAAAAACCCCCATAATATAATTATAGACAGATAACAAAAGCTAATAGTGCACATACCAGCTTCATTGTCAATTGGGAACTCCCACAGTATTCCTTCTTTTGTCCACTGGATCATCTCCTCAAAACCATTTCGGGGAGGCTGTGCAGTTACGGCTGCAATCTCCTTCGCAAACTCCAGATCCCAAATTGTTGGTGAAGACACTGAAAAAATAAATTTTGTAAAGATTTGTCAGCATGCCAAAGACTTCTCATTAGCTAAAAAAAAGTCCTTTAGCATTAACCTTTACAGAGACTAATAGTTTCAGCTGTGCAAATTTTTCTACCTTGGATGCCAGCATCACCTTTCTCAAATAAGAGCTCTCTGTTGAAATGAAAGTCCATTAAATTCTCAAATGTCTGCTGAAAACGTACTCTGAACTCCTAGGGGACAATTTATTTTTAAGCCTTTCACATAGTGCAGGAATCCAGTTTTTCCTTTTTGTCTTTCACAAATTGTACATACGACAAACCCTGAGCTTGACTGGTGCACTCTGCTAAAGGAATCTTGCTTACTACAGGAGTTTTCAGGTACTTCACAACTATACTCTCCTTCAGGGAGACAACTCAGCCTATGATGAAAATTCCTTCCCCAAGAATCCTAAGCATCCCAGTTTGTGCTTCTTTGGTTTGAGAAATCCTTTTCTCAAACCAAATTTTCTATTCTTCTCCAGAAGTCAAACAGTCCCTTTAAGCATGCATTTTTTCTGATGCATATAATTTCTTTTTTTCTTTTTTCTTTTTTTTTTTTTGAATATTTAATCAACATGTACTCGTATGGCAGCAGAGTTAATCTTCAGTAGTTCCTGCCCCTCCACCCAGGAGAACTGGTCATGAGCCCAGTCTGAACCGCATTGCTGAAGGGAACAAGCTGTTACCAGAGGACAGGGAGGAACCGCTGGGAGTGCCTTGAGCTGCTGTCTCATCAGCTGGCCTAACTCCGGCCCAAGTCGCTCCCCTCTTTGTTTTCTTGCCTCCCCCTGTTATCAATTCACCCTAAGCTCCTTGGAACAGAGGCCTCAATGTGAATTCAAATGTTACAGTCCATTTGAAGTGGATCATGGCCAATCAGCTATTCTTTTACTACTCAAGAATCTTAAGTGTTTAAAACTAAGATATAATTTCATCTTTGGCTCTGTGGCTTATGACACAATAGGATTTTAAAAATAAACAAATAAATAAATCTCCCCCCTCCTTTAAGAAAAAAACAAGAAGAAAGGGCAAACTATTTTTTTACATGCTGGAAAGTGTTTTCATTCTCTGTATTAAATCAGAAGAAACTCTTTCAAATCATTTCTTACTTAGCAAGGAAATTTCCAGAACTGTATTTCCTAGCTGCCTGCTTTGATTTGAGGGCTGGAGGCAGGAATAAAACACAGATAAAAGACAAGATGAGAAATCATACCAGAATTAAATTATTGCCCACATCTTAGAATACCTTATAATAATGCAATACTAATAAATCTTCTAATAGAAGATTAGAATAGAGAGCAGTAACTCATTTTTTCAAGCTTGCAGTAAAGGTGATAAACACTATATTTTCACCTCTGTAAAACAGAAAATAATACTAATATTTTATGTTAACAGTTACCAATAGTTTACATTAATAATTGTGGATAATTTTTTCAGGGCGCAAATTTACTTTCCAGTTAACATTCAGGTTTTCAAAATAAATATTCAATACAAAACACAGAACTTGCTTTTCCATCATGTATGAACAGTATTTTAACTGTTTATCTCCACTAATACGAGCCAAGAAAGTGAAACGCAGTGAATCAAGGTATCAAGTATCACACGGGTATTTCCTGAGGTTCATGCAAAAACAATTTTTTTGTCGTCAGGCTTAGTCAGCGAGTCAAGTCAAAAGCTTCCTGGCTTAGACTATATCGTAGATTTACTCAAGGCTACCTGGAATCAAATAAGGAAACACCACTTAAAATGCTGAAACAAGCTTACTTCTTAATATCTAATTATAAATCAAATGAAGCCCACTTGCTCTCTTACACAATTTGTGCACATTCCAGTTTTGTCTTAAAAAACAAACGTAGCTCAACTTTTCAATCCAGGGTGGTGACTACATGCCATTGCATCTGCATTGTGCTCGTGCAAAAGGGAAAGGTTAAATTATCATCATTTTACTTGAGTAAATTTGATTCAACTCAAACACCAGTTACTTGAACATCACATTTGACAAGATAGCTACAAACAAACACTTCATCATTCATTATGGGGTTTTATATAAAATGGCCCAATTTTAAGGAAATTATTTGTCTTAAAAACCAGCAAATTGAATTCCATTCTAATGAGCAACTTTCACAGTCCATCACAGAGGTGGCTGCATTCAGAGAGCTCACAGCTGCTTGAAAATATGCAGAGAACACTATCTGACATTTCACTAAAGAAATGAAATAAACAAATTAATTTCTCCCTGCTGTTTCAAGGTGGTTTTTTTTTTTTAAAAAAAAAAGGGCAGAAAACTACTCAGCTAGAATCTGGCAAAAACTAACAAACTAGCAGTCCTACTCTTAAAACACAAACAAATACATATAATTTTCAAAGATCAGACAGAAATCCGATTTCTTCTTCAGTTGCTGGCTTTATACGTAGCTTTAAGTCACAACACTGGAATGAAGTAATTTTTCCAAAGGGTCTCAGAATACCTTAGGGAAATGAGCATATTAAAGATCAGCACGAGCAACACACAGTTTCGTTGCTCAGAAAGAAAAGTGAGGGAGTTCTTTACATGACTTGCCCGTATTCACACACTCTTAGACAAAACCCAGTCTGTAGTAAAACTAAGTCTTCATGCGGGAAAGCTGTCCCCCTCTTGTGGCATTAAGACTGTTCCCGAAGAGCTGTGCCATTCAGTGACTATGAAGGTGGGTCATACCTGTTTTGTGTTTTGGGTTTATTACATGAATTTTGGTATATATATTTGGTGGATAAGGAATTGGATGGATGGTCGCATACAGAGAGTAGTGGTCAATATCTTCATTAATGTACTTCTTCAACAGAGAGTACTGTTCAATATCTTCATCAATGATATACTGGGATCAAGTGCACCCTCAGAAAAACTGTAGATGACAGTAAGCTGAGTAACGCAGTTGACACATCTAGAGGGACCTGGACTAGCTCAAGAAGTGGGCCCAAATAAACATCATGAAGTTCAATAAGGCCCAGTGCAAGGTCCTGCACCTGGATTGGGGCAACTCCCAGTATCAATTCAGACTGGGGAATAAAGAGATTGAGAGCAGCCCTGTGGAGAACTTGTGGGTACTGGTGGGTGAAAATCTGGACAGGTGCCAATAATATGCTCTTCTCACAGCCCCAAAAGCCAATCATCTCCTGGGCTGCAACAGAAGAAACGTGGCCAGCAGGTTGAGGGAGGTGATTCTGCCCTCTACTCTGCTCTGATGAGACTCTACCTGGAGTACTGCATGCAGCTCTGGAGACCCACTGCACAGGAAAGACATGGACCTGTTGCAGTGGGTTCAGAGGAGGTCCAGAAACATGACCAGAGAGCTGGAGCACCTCTCCTATGAGGACAGAGTGAGAGAGTTGGGGTTGTTCAGCCTGGAGAAGGGAAGACTCCAGGGAGACCTTACTGCAGCCTTTCAGTACCTAAAGGGGGCTCATAAGAAAGGTGGGGATAAACTTTTTTGTAGGCCCTGTTGCAACAGGACAAGGGGTGATGGTTTTAAACTAAAAGAGGCCTTGAGGCGTTGATTCATCATTTTTATCAATACAGCTTTGTATATACAAGAGAATACAAAATGACATTTTTGTGAAATTACGCGATACATAGGCGACAGATAACAAAGCATTATGTTGATTGGTAAAGGGAATTAGAAAATTCAAATGTCCACAAATCTCTGAAGATTCTGACTAGTAAGACTGAAATTTTTTGCAATGAGGGTAGCGAAACACTGGCAAAGGTTGCCCAGAGAGGTGGTAGATGCCCCATCCCTGGAAATATTCAAGGCCAGGTCGGACAGGGCTCTGAGCAACCTGATCTAATTGAAAATGTCCCTGCCCATTGCAGGGTTGGACTAGATGATCTTTAAAGATCCCTTCCAACTCAAACCATTCAATGATCCTAAACATACATGAAAAGCTTTACAGTAGGTTAAGCAAGGCATTGCTTATCAGCCACTTACAGGATAAGCTCAAGCTGCAATCAAATGCAGTCTTTGGTTTTTTTCCACCCTGCTTACACTCAGCCACCTGTAGACCACAGCTGCTTCCCTGGCATCAAAACCTTCCGCTTCTTTGCCATAAAATGAATGTAGGAAGTTTGCAACTTGACCAAATGAGCTACAAAACAAACCAACCCATTCTCCAGTCTGGTTTACACTCAGAGAAGACTGGCCTTAGTGAAAAAAAGGCAGTTTTACCCTTCAAGTTCAGTAACAGAATGTCCTGATTAATACGGAAAACATTAATCTATTACACTGCATGGAAGTTTTGCTTACTAAAAATCAGAGTTAGATTAGAGTATTATGTTTTATAGGTCTGAAAGCAGGAAGTTAACAGGTCATAAGTCTTCTTCACAACAGTGAATCTCTTGATATTCTAAAAAATTCAGAACTTGGCTTCACTGAGTTTTTCATTATTGAATTTCCACTAACCTGTTTTCAGTGCGCTTTCTGTTTCTGTAGAAACCTTAGTGAATATATTAAGCCTCTTTCCTACTTTGAGACTTCTATAAACAAAAAAAGAAAAACGATATTTAGTATTTCACAACACTTCACAACATTGCCAGATAACAAATTTAAAAGCACAAAATATTCTCGTGAACTAACAGATCTCTGGAGGGAAAAAAAAAAAAGGAGATAGTGACTCTCACTAAAACCTCAGGCTTTTAACCAGAGAAAGTGGTTGTGACTTTATTACTCATCTGTAACAGAGCTTCCCAAAACATTTCAGTGTGAAAGAATGAGCATAAATCAAACCTTATATCTGCAGACTTTTTCTTTACTGGAATATTTAGGAAACTGAAGAAAGCTTAACAGTATTAAACCACTGTATGAGTACATGAGCAGTACTTGTATGTATGAGTACTTGTACTCATGTACTACTTGTACTGTATGAGTACATGAGCAGTTTTACCAAGCTGTAACTAAAAAGTCAATCTGGTGACTTGGGTTTTTTTCTCCTGTAAAAAATATTGCACAATTCAGGGAAAGAAAACACAACAGCAAAATCAAACAATTCCTGCTTTATGACATAAATAGCCTATTTGGCAGATTACACAGCTACCATCTCTGCTGTATGGCAAACACTCAAAGTATATCTGTGTGATATATTTTGAAAGGCATTCCCCTGATGCTCTAAAAATCTCACCATCTATTTTTAATCATATTTATCTTTAGTATCAGCCTATAATAAAAAAGAAAATAAAATGCAATAGTTCAATAAGTAATCAAAATTAATTTTCTTATAAATGGAAGCAAAGAAAAACCAATGCTTTTACTGTAGAACTTGAGAACTTACACTGGAGAACAAATTATTCTTTTAATCATACAATCTTCCAGGTTTCCACTGAAATTCTAATAATTCCTACTTTATATTATTACATATTCACTGTCACCCTGGCAATACTTGCCCTTCCTGACCTTAAAATTTCACCTCTCTGGATTTACTGCCGATTTCTGATGGCCCCAACTACTTCTGCAAACCTGCTCTTGTCATATTACATTTTACTGATGTAATTACCCTGGATCTATTTCAGCAGAGAGCAATCTAATTACAGAGCCTTAAAAGAATGTTGATTTAGGATTATATTTTCCTATCTGTGTGTAACTCCCAGTAACACTGGCCGAAGACAGAAGCCTGACTTGGAAGAATATTAATTTGAAAATGACTACATCAAGTGACTATAAATCAACGTCACTGATTTTATTGAAATCTACTAACTCAATTTAAACTTAGATATTTTTCCTAACCCATTCTTTTCATATTATCAATAGGTAAGTGTGCCTGTTAGATTTTCAGGGAAACAGGAGGAAACTTCAGACTGAAACCGCAGACAGTTCCCTCAATATAGGAATTTTAAAAACTATTTTAAGGTTCCTGAAGTTACATCCAAGTACAGTTTCATGACACAAAGAAGGTGAGACAGCTTCTCAGGTATCATAAATTTAATAAACGTTCTCAAACATACCTGAAATATACTTGTCTTTGCAGTACAATAATAAATGAAAAGTTTAGAAAAAATAATATATACTGTACAATCATGTAAAAGCTCAGGTTTTCAGTTTATATTTCTATTCTTTCAAACTTTGAAAAACTTCTAATTCAACACCTTAAAGTATTTCTCATAGTCAGTCAAGAATCATAGCCTAATAACAAAACTACTCTCATGTGACTACCAGGTCAGTCTGATAACTATCCCCAGACTAAAAATAGAGCTATTCAGCATTGATAATGAAGTCGGTTCCCTTGCTCCTCAAATCAGCAACTCGGAACAGAAATATCTAAGTCAGGAGGGCCTACTCTAGAACCTTGTTCCACTTCTTCCATTCAACTTCCATTACAAGAAGCTCCTCTTGCACTTTCCACCAGCTTTGCATCAGGAAAACACTGCTTGCTGGCCTTATAGCATTGAAAAGGTCCAAGAGATACTTCCTTAACACACCTTTAACAGTTTGGCAGTTCAAGAACAAGGAAGTTACTCAGCAACATTTCAGCAAGCAGCTTGAGTTCTTCTAATGACTGGCTACAGCCACATCCTTGAGGTTTTTGTGTGATCTACATGGCTCAATGCACATGGTACAATTTGTTCCTTATGGAAAGTCACAACCTTCTGTTTATGATATACTGAAATAGATGTCTCAGCCAAAGAGGGCAGAATATTGTACACCTACTCACCCATAAATTTATGCTTTTTTTTTTCCTTAGTTATCCAAATTCTGCCTTCACCATTATCTATCTAAACACAAATGACTCCCTCAACTTCCAGATCCTAAGTCCAAGAAAAAGGATTCATTTGGAAATGAAATTAATGATTAGAGAAGTTAACCTTACTAAACACAGAACTGCTAGAGAAAGAATATACCGAGAAGGAATGCTAGGATAAGATGCCATGGGAAAATAAAAAGACTGCAGGCAAGAAAGCATAATTTACAGGAGTTTAAAAAAAAAATAAAAATTTAAGAGTATTCCTCAGTTTATTGAGGAATAGACTGGCCACAGAAACAGCAGCAAGATAAATTTAACGAGTAACCCGAGTAGCCACTTACATTAATCACGTAAATGATAGAGTACATTTCATAGACAACTGTCACAGACAATAGAAAAATAAATTACGAAATCCCTTATCAGTTGCAACAATGTTGTAAAAAAATACAAGAACCTTAAAGATCTCTCTAAAACCCCAACAGAATGGATAAAAATTTTCTACATGGAATATTTATCAAAGTTTTCCATAAGATGAAAGTAAGCTTTCAAAGCCTCCATTTCCCAAAAAGTGATAAAAAAATTGTATTATAAGTAAGTGAAAATAATTCAAACCAGTTAAAACAAACACAGTTACATTTCAGCACCAAATATAATTAACTAAAATTTGATATTAAAAGTGCACATTATTTAATTAGCTGTTTAAAATTAACCAACCAATGTGCTCTCACAGAAGTTTATTTCTATGTTAATAGCACTTCTTGAAAAGTACTGAAGTAATTTCTTCAAGCTCTGAAGTATCATGGTAACACGAATATGTACAACTACATCTAAAATATTATCCATTAGTAATTTTTTTGCACACTCCCTTCTATTGGAAGGGAATACAACAAAAGTACCTTCTGGAATCAAAAGACTGAGGTGACAATCTTCCAGGCCTGATTCTTTGAACATCCTCATCCAATGCCAAGGAAATACGACTGGATATCCTCACGCCTCTCTCAGCTCGGGACTGCTTTTTAATTGACATTTCTGAAATAACGTCGCTAAAATTAAAAATATAAATGTAAGAACTCAACAAATGAGCAAAGCAAGGAATTTCATCACATGTATCAACTGTACTCTCAATTGTTTCCATAAGCCTAAGACACAATTACACATTCTTCACAAAATACATATATTTTTAAGCCACCAAACATTCAAGTGTTACTTTTTAAACCACCTCAGTTGTTACATTATATACAGATTAAATGAAAAGTGCTATTTCAGCCTACTAAATCTACAATTAATTCTTTCGTTCAAATTATTTGATTTCCAACTAAAAAAAAAAATTTAATCTATCTGCACACCAATATTCACAGAGTGTGCTAGGGATGTTTTGCTTAAGTAAATGAGGAGTTTGTCTGGATACAAAGAATACACTGAAATAGGGAGGCAAAAAATCACCAGGTCTTTTGGACAGGAACCAGCACTGCCCAGGGACAGATCCCTGCTGCTGCAGACCAGAAGGACTTCACACATCAGCTGACATGGGTCAATCATGCCACCCTAACAAGTAGGTCACCTTTCCTGATCCACTGCAATCTGTTGCATTGCGTAATCATATTACAGCGCTAACACACCACATCTTTCTTCATAATTCTGCAGTCAAAAATAATACGTGAAGAACAAATGCTCTGATCTCTTCTTGGGCAGTCTGCAGCTCATTCTGCGTGCAAAGGGCAAACCCCACCACCTTTCTGCCTCTGCCCTTTACTTCCCTGAACTGGTAACACCAGTTGGTTGGTAAAGACCAAGTTGGTAACTATTCCTCACAGCTTCCCTCTCCGCACAACTGCTTCCATTAACACGCACTCATCCAAGATTCCAACACTCAAGCTTTAAGACAAAAGCACAGTCTCAAAAAAAAAAGCCAAAATAGGCCAAATCAAAAGCACTGCATAGTAATTTTAAGAAAATCTGAATGAAGTTCCAACTACGCTTTTAGCAGTTTAAGTCAATTTAAGTCAAAAGAGATTTTATTAACAAAGATACTCCTGGAAAAATTGTAAACATTAATTGGCACAGAAAGGGTAGGATTCCTCTTCAGTCTTAGATGTGGTTGTGAATGGCAGAACAAGAACAGCATAACACTTCAAGTACCTACTCTGAAAGAAAGGCAACCGAAAACAGTTTTAAATATTTTCATTTTAATCTTGAAGAAAAAACAATTTCAGATTAGTTGCGTCTCTCTCATTACAAATTACTCTATGCAGTGACTGCTGGCATTAGTGGGCTGGTGTTGGGCCAGAGGCTTGACACACTTCTGAGAGTCAAGGGGACGTAATTCCTAAGGTCAGTCACACACGGCCCAGCCCAATCACTTGGCTTGGCTGCAGCCTGCAAGGCTGGAGTGTTCCTGTGCTACTGGGGGATCAGGCTTCCTTGGAGAAGCTCTTCTTACAGCCGACATTGATTTATTTGTGCTTTTGCACAGCAGGTCTGGACAGACTATATTACCAAGCTATCAGAACATGAAGTCAATGGTATCATTCCCACTGGAAAGTCCTAATGTCACCCCATCATTGGTATCTGAACACTTCTGTTAGCAACATTCATCACTCCATAATTAAAAGTGCTCCTGTTTTAACTAAAAATAAAAATACAAAGATGTTTTTAAAGTCCTTTGTAATGAAAAATATCAGGTTACAAATTAATACTCCAACCCCAGTGTACATACAGTGGTTAGATACCACATGATATTACCTCATGTCACAACATGAGGTTAAAAATGTAAGCTCCTAGATACTTTTTCCAGAGATGGGAAGAGGTAGAGCTTTAGTAACAAGCACAAACTCTTTCCTTCCTGATCACCAATCAATAACTATAACGCTAAAAACAGAGACTCAAGGAGCTTTGGACATACTTTAACCTACGCTCTGAATTGCTTTACTACTTCTTCACCCAAAACAGGAGCTGAAATTTCAACTTGTAATGCTGCAGATTTTATTTTGGTGTAGCACTGTTGTAATTTCCACTGAGCGAAACTTCATCCCACACTGAGAAAACTAAATTCCTGTATTGTTAATATTTTCCCCTCCGAGCGAACACACTGTCCTCACACTGTCTACAAAACAAGACGACGAGACAACCACATACAACAGTGACCTCTGGAGGCCATCCCGCAATCCTGGGAAAAAAATTAGTAAGAACCAAAAGATGCAGACCACGTATAATTTATTTCATAGCCTCATAAATCTCAATAGCAGCATCCCAATTTTTTGCAGTTGAGCATTATATGGCTCTACTGCTTGTGAAGGCATTTCATTTTTAAATAGTTTTAAATAACAGAAGTATATATATATTGTCTTCTAAAATGTGTCAGAATATTGACTAGAAAACCTTTATGGAAAAAAACCCAAAAAGTTAAATTGCCCATATTCTCTTGTTGCCAAATAAAAATCAACACAAAATAATCATGTAAATGCTTTGTAATATATTAAAAGCACTTTAGTGCCTTCTGCTGGACTTTAAAAATCAACAGTTTAAACACTGATCAGAAAGCAAATAGCATCAAATTCAATTCAGAGTCTAATGGTGAAAGGTTACTATCAACCAAGTTTTCAGTCATGAAAATCAACAGGAATTGATTTTCTAGAATACTCATCTTTCTAGTCTTTCTAGAATACTCATCCATTGATAGAGTTTCAAACTTTTACCTAACTAATACAGAAGAAAATCAAACTTTTCAGCATATAATAAAAAAACCCACATATTTCCAGGTAGAAGCAAGCTGGTACACAGAGCCATGACGACCCTAGCCAATCAAAAAGGTTGGGTTTACTTGAGAAAAATGGATTTTTCTAACCATAACAAGTCATAGAATGGTTAGAGTTGGAAGGGACCTTAAAGATCATCAAGTTCCAACCTCCTTGCCATGGGACACATCCCACTAGACCAGGTTGCTCAAAGCCCTATCCAGCCTGGCCTTGAACACCCTCAAGGATGGGACATCCACAACTTCTTTGGGCAACCTGTTCCAGTGCCTCATCACAAGCATGTTAATAGCCCATCTTAACCAATCGATCAACCATATAGAGGCACTGTATGATCAACTATATAGAGACATTTGGGTTTTGAATTTCTGAAGAATTTAAACTCTTAACAGAAAAAAAGCCTTTTTGCATAGACTATAACTCCCTTAGATGCCTTCTTTCTTCCACATTAGCCATAGCTGGGTAGGTCCTTCAGGCATACTGCAACGGGTGATAAGGATAGCAAGCCCTTGTTGCCATGTTCCTTATACCTTAAGAAACAGCCCTTTTTCCTTCCACCTTAAGTAACAGGTGCAGGAGAATATGAGGTTTGCCACTGTTTGCCACCAGAAATTAAAGTAGGTTCTAATTACATTTAANTAGGTGCAGGAGAATATGAGGTTTGCCACTGTATGTATTAGCTCAGTCAGTATCAGTACAGTCCTCCAACATCTTATCAGAAATTAAAGTAGGTTCTAATTACATTTAAGTTGGCCACACACAACCAATGCTGTATTATTTAGACGTTTGTGCACTCTGCTCTTCTAAAAAACCCATTGACAAAGATAAAACAACCTCACTGATAATAAATAGTTTAATGAATATGTTTTTAGGCAATATATTCCTTATTTATTCTCCTTAAGAAGTGTCTCTTATGTTTTTGGTGTTACTGTACACAAAAAATACACAAAACAAAATATGCAGAAACAAATCAATTTTACATAAGATTAGACACCTGTTTCTTTTGAAAGCTACTCATTTTGGCTCCAAAAGCCCAGGGAGAGATAAACTTCTGTCAAGTTCTTGAGATCCCTTATCTTCAGGTCAAGAGGACAATATGAAAACAGAGTACACACACAGTCTTTGGAGATGCTTGTGTGTGCTACCTAAAACCATACTTCCTCCTCAAATAGCACAGACGTCACACATTTGGAGAGAACTTCCTTCTGCTCTCCACAACCACCATGTGATTAGAGCTCTTGGTAAAAAGAATTGTGAATACAGACTAGAAGGGAAACTTGCACAGTTTCTCCCTTTTCCCTTCACAACCTCTAAAAAATGTGTATTTAGTTTAAAAAATTATTCACTGTGCATTGTGCTTCCCAGTCTGTTTGCAAGCATCTGTCACATTCTTCCTTAGTTGTCATTCACGTACAGGACAGCCTGACATCAGCCACAAACATCACTAGTTTGTTCGCTACTCTGCTTGCAGTTCATTGATAAACTTACAAAGCAAGTCCTTAACCAATCCCTAAAGGAACCTACAAATAACACAATAATGGGCCAATCTTAAGTCCTAGTTTGAGATAATTTTTTCTGTGAAAATGAATTTAAGATAAGCAACACACAAGTCACAACACAAACAGCTGTAAATAAAAGGTTCACATTCCTATTTTGCTGAAGATCCAATTTTCTGTTTAGTTCAGCATTTCACTTGGATTTAATGCCTTAATTTCTGAGTAGGTATCTAAACACTAGCTTAAAAAAAAAGGAGAATGAAAAAAGCGTCTTTAGCCATCATCCAAAAAAGTGGTATGCACAACTGTTTCCGTTTCCAAACAAATGTTTCTGATCTGTTTGAAAGCCACACTGGAAACAGAGTTAAGCCAAGAGATGAGTTTCTTGGGTTGACTGGAAAGTTTTGAAAGGAAGGGTGGGGCTATAAATAGAGCTGCTCTAGTTCAGCTATGCAGAGCTGTCATGAAAATTCACCAGTCCAGACAGAATGTCTGAAACTTCCACAAATCCATCCATTGTGTGAGAATTTCAGAAGCTTGAAAAAAAATAAAAAAATAAATCTGTTATTTTGCAAGCCTGTCCAAGAAAGTGATGACCCTGGGCAGGAAAACAATTCCATTTCTGCAAAACTATTTTAGAGTAAGGATGGCAAAATTTAGGAAGTCTGGTCTAACCAGTCCAATGTTGTTCCCAGTATTCACTAATTCTGAGGATAACCTGTCCAAATGTGTCTTTTAGGGGCATCTTTTCAGCACAGAACCCAGTCAGCGTTAAGATGAAGGTGATTTCATCAGAAAATCAGAAATTTGAAAATGATTGAGAATAACATTAAATATACAGACCGTAAGTTAATAATTGCCCCCTTTCTCTGTTTATCTGTGGTTTCTTCATGTCGTCTTAGCTGTGCAAGTAGTTCTGATTCTGTCTGCTTCTTGTCCAGTGGTAGGGAAGACGCAACTGCAGAAGCAGCTTCCACCAGCTCTGGATTTAAAGGTTTGCCTCTGTAAGAGACACAAGAGATACAGAAATACAAAAAAATAAAAGCTTTAATATATTTAAATTGTCATTTCTGTACTGTTGTTCTATGTCTTAATTACTCTAACTGTAGCTAAGTTACAGTTAGACATTATCCCAAATGGGACTGGGTCAGGGGGATGACCAGGTTTGCCCTACATTGCAGTAGTTATCAACTCTCAAATGACATTGACCAGGTCGTGTTCTCAAACCCTGGAAAACTGTAGCCTTACACCACCACACAGCTCCTCAGATGTGAAGCTTAGAAGACCAAAGGCAACATAGACTTGCATGATTATAAACATGATTCAGCAAGACTTGACAATCATGATGCCTTTTTTTTTTTCCTTTTCCTTTTTCTCTCAGTCATGTTGTATTTTATTTGACTATTACCTCCCCCCTCCCATTAAAATAACTTTCCACAGGCAGACGCTAGCACTACCTTTCAAGAGTCTCAGTGTAGAAAAAGGTACCATATTGTAGAAAGCAGACAACATCTTTTGAGCAGGTTCTCCCACGACTTACTGCAACCTCCATCTACACTACATTTCATTACAAGACTTGTTTTACATACTTGAAAATGGCATTTGATGCTTTATTTTATGCTAGATAATGAAAAAACCAAACCTGAAACAATGAGAAAAGAGGCTAAGAAAAGTTTGTTATACTTTACCGCTGGATGTCTTCTTTAGCTTTCTGAAGCATAGTACCTTCTCTGTCTTGGCCTTCCAGCTGTTTTGTGGCTCTCTTTTTGATCTCATGTGCTTTTAACTGTTGGAGTTTCTTCCTGTAGCTCACTTCTACTTTCATATCACCAATAATGTCTAACAATTTCTGCTTCGGTATTTCTGCTGTGCTGCCCTGACTCTTTGATGCCACTTTAGTGGTGCTGTCTTTGGAAGCAGTAGATTCATTTTTCTCAGTAGAAAGCACGCTGCTGGTGCTGAAGAGTTTCTGTATTTTGCTACACGATACAAAAAGTTTAAAAAACAAAACCAAAATAAGAATCAGACCTTACAAATAGGGTCCAATGCTGAATTTGGTACACACACCAAAAAAAACCATCAGTTACAATTGCCTAGGCCTAATTGAGTGCAAACTGAGTATGTTAAGTACACATCAAGCACGTTCCTTTTCACTTTTAAGAAGGACCAAGACACTATTTAAAACTCTTGGGGTTTTATGGTTTCTTCATTACAAAAAACCACACATGTAAACAACTTTAAGCATAGTTTATTTGTGGAGGAAATAATCTAAGAACTTCAAACTTTTAAAGTATCCCTGCACTAGGTAGCAGACTGGAGCTTGAATCTACTGATATCTGATACCTAAGTTTATCAGTACTTCAGAAAAACTGACTGAAACTCTTAAAATAAGGCGACAGAGATCACTCCCAGTCAGCTGAAAAAAGACTGTACACATCCATTTAGCTTCACACTGTTTCACATTTGTTGCACTAGTACTGCAAATCACATTCCCCTACCCTACGCCCTGCAATACAGCAGCCAGGCACTGGCACCCATATCGGGAAGTGGATCCTGCTGCAGCATAACGCAGTAACAAAGGAAAAAATGTCATTTGGTTATTTTTTCCTCTGCAATAGCTCCTCTTTCTACTTTAAAACGTCACTGCAAAGAAGCTAAATAATAAAATGAGAACTTTTCCTAATTTGTCCTATAAAATTCAGAATAAGTTTTCAGAGCGTACTGTGTATTTCAGTTTTAATAGGCTAAAGACAGCATTCTCAAAAGCTTTTCCAGTAGGGAATGACAAAAGGGAATACTTATTAAGTGAATCCAAAGAACCCCTCTGCTTCTGGTAAACAGGAGAACTCATTTTCTTTGAAAGAAGAAACACAAAACGAGAAATTAAATTGCATAAACAAAAGATTTGTACTGAATTTGTTGAGACTTTATGATAATTTAAAAGATAATAAACAGAATGAAAACAATGCTAAAATTGGCACAGTGAGGGTGTGAGGTGAAGGACAGCAGGGAGCTGCTCAGGATATTGCTGCAACACAGACACAACTGCATTCTCTTTTTAAAATCAAAAACTACTTTTTGATTTTAAAATCCCCTTCAAAATAAAGAAAAGAGACCTTACAATTAAATAATTCAAAAATAAAAATAAAACACTTCAACAAATCTGAAGGAATTCTGACATACTTTCCCCCCTGACATTCACCTTTCCCTGGCCAAAAAAGAAAAATCTGCTAGTTAGCAAACATCACTTTATTACTTTAGTCAATCTGCACTTAATAAATTGTCAGCATTAAATTGTCAGCATGAAACCCTAAATTTCCATCTTCAGAAGCAAGAGGAAAATTTAAGGAAAGTTTCAGAACCACATTATTGAGAAGACAGTAGGAGTCCTGCTGTTTTACATGGAGCTATTCTCCACAGATCTTGTTCAAACACATGTTTTTCATTAATTCAGGCTGCATGCTCCTGAAAACTTTTATGCATTCAGACATTTACACTTACAGTATCAGGAAAAACATACCACGCCTGCAAGCCTTAAAACATTTCAAGTCAGGAATACATTGCAGTTTGCGTTACTGTATTTCGTCTATCATCAGATTTGTCTTCTGCCCTGAAAAACCCAACCCAGCTTTAAAAAGCAGACACAGCTATCAAAGAAACCAACCTGCTTTATATATTAGGCTGGCAGAGTATCAGTTTGTTCAAAAACATCAAGGAGCTTTGAAATGAAGGGGGGAAAAAAAAGGGAAAAAATAATGTATAACTGATTTTTCATTAAAAAAAAAAAAAGTTTTTTAATAAAAGTAAAAACGAACTTCCAAATACTACTTTTTGACCAGTGCTTTGGGGATGTGCCTCTGCTGGTACAAAAATTTTGCTGGGCTCACACAGGACTGTTATTCACACCACCCACAAATAGGATGATAGGATATCTAGGCTGGGAGGTACCTTTCAGATCACTGAGTCTAACCATCTACCTAGCATTGACAAAAACCACCACTAAACCACGTCCCTGA